>VZTD01002860.1:1425209-1454569 GCA_013397725.1 Rhagologus leucostigma | reverse complement strand
GGGGGCGGTGGCGGCGGGTGAGTGACTCCGCGTTTGCCTCGCCGTCTGCTCCTGCCCCGCATCTCCCCCTGGCCCTCATCTTCCCGTGCCACCGCCCCGCATCTGCCCCGGCCCCAGGGGACAGTAGCGGGCTCCTCCTTGCAGCCGCTCGGTCCTCGGGTCGGCCGTGGCCACGACACCCCTTCCTCGGAAGAGCGACTTTGTGGAGTGAGTCCGGAGGCGGCCACAAAGATGCCCAGAAGGCTGGAGAATCTCTCCTACGAACACTAAAAGAGTTGAAGCTCTTCAGCCTGGAGAAGAGAAGGTTCTGGGGACACTTTAAAGCAGCCTTCCAGTACCTAAAGGGGAGTTGTAACAAAGATGTGGATGGATTTTTTTCCCTGTAGGGATAGACCAATGGGCAATGATTTGAAACTGAAAGAGAGTCGATTTAGGTTGGACATGGAAGAAATTTTTTACAGTAAGGTTGGTGAGACACTGGAACCAGGTTGCCCAAGAAGTTGTGGATGCCCTACCCCTGGAAGTGTTCAAGGCTGGCTTGGATGAGGCTTTGAGTAACCTGGTCTTGCGGAAGGTGTCCCTGCCCATGGAGTAATCTTTGACAGTCCTTTCCATCCCGAACAATTCAGTGGTTCTGTGATTCTATGAGGTGCTTCCTCCACCAGCCTGGTGAGTGGGAACAGGAGCTGCGCGTCTAGGCTTAGCCCCCCCTTGCCTATGGGGTAACCTTTGGCATTTCAGAGAAGAGGCCTGGTCCTTCTTTTCCTTGGCATGCTTAGTAACAGACCTGGGACATCTACTTGTAAAGGTCTCAGGACAAATCCTAGACTGGAGTGGAGGGGCCAACCCCAGTACTGAGCTCTCATCTCCAGGTGGCTGGTGTAGTTATGCTTTGGGTGTTTCCTTCACCACAACCATCTTGTCCTGGTCCTTTGAGCCTCCTTTTCCAAGCCCTTTGCACCCTTACCACAGCTGGACACTGTATGCAGTTGGAGGGAGGCACAGGTCTTCTCTGAGTTTAGGAGGGTTAGAGGTCTCTTGCCCTTGCTTTGTAGGTAAACTAGCGACTTATTCCTCTGGGGAAAATCAATAAGGGGGAGAACTGCCCCATTTCCTTCTGAATGGCAGACCTTTCCCAGTAGCATTTCTGAAGGAGATACAACTCCCACTGTCCTTTTGTGGGCTACCCATTAAAAAATTACTAGCACATCCTCACAACTCACAACTCTTTCCTTCACCACTTCCTCATCGTCATAGTATTCAAGCAAAAAACTTGCCATCTCCTGATGCCACGTTGCAGCAAAGCAGCATCAGGTAGTTATTTTTCCATACAGTGAATTTCGGGTGATTTTACGAGCGTCTTGCAGCTGACACCATTAATCATAAGTGCTCTTAGGCCCAGGTCATATGCTTTATGTAAGAAGTAACCGAATACACACTGTATGACATTGCGTACTCAGAGACAGCCTGCACCAGTCCTTCTTGAGGGACCATTCATTTTGATATTTATTTTTGTCTCTGTTTGATGCCAACCAATCTGAAGCTGTGAGATGAGTTTTTCAGATGAACACTTACATCTCTAGTTGAATTTGCTAGAAGGTGCCTAGGGAAATGTCACGGCCATCGCTTTGTCCGACAGTGAAGTCTGAATGAGGCAATTGTACACAGGTTTCTATATAATCTGAGTTGAAAAGTTACGCTTTCTTATATCTGGCATATTGAGAAAGACACATTGTACACCGGGTATCACCTGAGAGGGATCAGCTTATATTGTCTCAACATAAAAATTCAAAGTCAGGCATCACTTCAAAAAGGCTCCAGTTTATAGAAGTTTGAAGAGGATGGTTTTCAGAGCTCTGTCCTGATGTATGGCTTACCCTAAACTCCCTTCCCATTCCTAATTTCTGTGTTGCATGACCTAGGAGACAGCATTTTGGAGACACAATGACTCTTCATAGAGAAGCATAGAAGATATTTAGGGACATCAAATGAATCTGAATGTCAGTGCTGAGTACAAGTGCTCTGTGCCATTGCTGTGTTTCCCAGCAAGGGTGCTCCGGTAGCCCAGAGACAGGCAGAAGTCCTGATAGCACACATTCTGGGAGAACTGAGAAAGTACTATGACATAAATAAAAGTTAGGAAAGAAGTCTGGAGTCTTGCAGCCTAAGACACTAACACCTTTGAAGGCTGACCTTGCCAAAACTTTCAGCTGATGGCCCTCTATCAAATGTGCCCGGGCAAAAGCAAGCTCTAAAATACATTTCAGTTAATTATTAACACATACATCACTACTGACTTTAGCTTGAGAACTAATAAAGTGTTAGATTTTTTTTCTCAAAAAAATATTTCGGCTAAGGCAAGAAAGGCTGAAATAATTAACAGTTTTTAATCAGTAGACAGATTAGCAAGAGTGAGATTGAAGCAGCAATGGGCTGAAGGAAGAGGAAGCTGCCCAGTCTGGAAGCCTGTGCTTCCCAGTGCATAGTTTATTATCCAGCCTAGATAAGGATATGAATATCCCATGCTATAAAATTCTTTCCAGGCTGACATAAGCTGAAAAAGGAAAAACATCTCCTGACCAAGGAATAAACAGTTTCATATTCTGTTTCAGTCATATCTCAGCTCCCCTGAATGATGTCTTCTTTCATTTCCACCTAGCTTCAAGAAACCATCTTCATCCCCAGGGAAAGCCTATTAGCTTTAATGGAGTTCAAGTACAAATGAACTTGGCTCAGCATGTGGCATTTTCTCAGCAGAAGTGCGAGTTGCAGCAGAGCCCCTCAGAGCCTGTCTAGGCGAGAAATGAACACTTTCCCTCCACCGTGCTGCAGCTTGATGGCAAGGCAGCTTGACACAACAGAGAAACAAGATAAGGCTTTTGTGGGAGGCAAGGTCCCTAGCTAAAAAAAACAGCCGCTTCCTTCATATCCTGATCCTAGTCTCTCTTCAGTTACTGTGTTCAAGGAGCTTAAAACTCCAGAGCCTCCAGAATCTCTGTCTACAAACAAATATATCTATTTTAAAATAAAATAAGATCATTTCAGGAGCAGTAGCAGTAAAGAAGCTTTCTTTTACCTGATTGAGTCTTGCACTGCAGCTGAAATATTCATAATATGCTGCTTCTTTGTGGAATCTTAGGTGTTCCTCAATTATATTGCCGTAATTCTCTCAGCAGAGGTTGCCAATATTAACATATTTCTTTTACTCAGCTACCTCTTTCCTGAAATGTAAAAGCATACATTATTCTTGAGACTGACACTCCTTTGTCAATTTTTCTTTTTCAAACTGAGTAACAGGTATAACAATTCCTAGGAGGCACTCACAGTGCATATAGATGCATTTATTTTGTAGACCTTATTTATTTTGAACACTTGAATATTTTTAAATAAAAAATTAACAGATTGTATTGAACGCTTCCTTGTTTATGTTAAAACAGTTGTGTTGTTTCTAATACTATTGAGAAATACTCAATTCCACAAGGGCTGTGTGTGAAGCAGGTAACCACTTTATTATGAACAAACAAATACATTATTTTCATTTGCTTTCATTCATGAACTGTAAATAATTATGTACCTCTACAATTTTGTACTTAAAATATTCCACTACCTTCTTCACAGGTGCTATTAAAAATTAGCCAAATCCTTAATTGTTTTCCAAACTCTCTATTTTAAGAGTAGGATCACCTCAAATATATTTTGAGGGTTTGGGGTTTTTTATAATTATGTAAATGGCAATAGCCTTTATCAGTAAGTTAAAGAAAGCCCTTTCAAAATGCATAAAATATTCAGTAAATGTCTAAAGCCTTCCAAAATCGTTACTGCTATCTGTTGAGAACCTACACTAGCATTATTCGTTTAAAAACAGGTAGGAAAAATATTCATGCATGCGGCAATAGCCAGCCAAGACAAACACAATGTTATGTTTCTGCAGCTTCCATACTTGTTCAAAGTAATTTGTTTATGTAGGGTGTGTTTAAAGAAAAAAATTCCCACAATTTTTTTCTAACTATCTAGCAGTTTACACAAATGTGTAGTCTTTTGGTGGAATAATAGTTAAATTATAGTCCAACTTCCCAGAATAAAGGGTAAATTTTTTTTAATCACTTGCACCAGTAAGTACTTGTAGTGATTGACTTGAAATGAAACTTTAAAGGGAATATGACTCAGAACTTGCTGAAGTTTCGAGAAACTACTCCAAATTCGGTAGCATATTGACACCAGTTCCTCTGTCTTCAATAATTATATTTCAGTAAGAGTCTGTGGAGGTTTAGAGAGATGATCCAGATGTAGTAGTCCTCTTTCCAATGGTAATGTGAGAGTTTATACCTCCTACAACTTATTTTTTGTATGGAAGGATATTACTGACCTAAGCGGCACTGATTAAAGAAAATGTGCCTGATTCCTATTTTAGTATTCTAATACATCTATCAATCTTCATTAATAGCTGAAAACTGCACAAAGAAGTCACTTTTCCATAACTACTGACATTAAGTAAAGCTCACTGAACTGAAACAGAATGACTACTTACTGGATTATCCTTTGAGACCTCCAAATAAAAGTCCACGGTAGCCATAGTCACTATATACTACTACACTGGAAGTCTGTGTCCACTTGAAAGAAAATATAACATATTTAACAGATATGCTAAGAAATGAAGAGTGGAGTGGTTCTCTATAACCTACCTGGGCTCCCAAAGAACAGCCGCACTGTCACACTCTGTGACTTTCAGGCTTTCTTGATGGAGTCAGATATTTGTCCATCATATTAAACAAATAATTCTATAGCAAACAGTATTTTGAGAAGCAGCAACTACAAGATAAGCATTAGTATTCTGAAGGGCAAAGCTTATTGATTAAACATGCTACCCAATTCAACCAGAAGAGCTGTGTCAATCAGATCAAATGCTTTTTTGTTCAGTTTTCTCAATCAAGAATGAAGTTTTATCCCCTCAGCAAAGATATTAATGCTTTGTGTTAGAGAACTCAGGAGCTGAGAGGGATTATGTTTTTCCTGGAAGATGGATCATTTGTAAATGCAAACTCTTTGCAGTCCATGGTGAAAGGACAAATGGGCTTGCTCGAAGGATTAAGGAAGGTTAAGTTCATTCAGAGTATCGTTACAGGACCAAAGCTCATCGCCAATGAAACATTTAGGCTTTGAATTCCTATTTGGGCTCCTGTTATTGATTTCAGTGCATAGCTGGAAGTCTGAACACATGCTGTTGAATCTAGGTGTAGTGCGCACTGCCTCAGACCTGAGCATGATGAGTACCAAATGCTGTCAAATTAAAGCAGTAACTTTCCAACCCGCCTGCAGATGGTTTGTAAGGAGACTGAAGAAAAAGATGTCCTGGACAGATGATCAAATCTACCAGGGGAGGAGGACGGGGCTGAATTGCACATATAGGAGACAGCGAGATCAGATGAAGCAACCTGTCTTTGGCCAGTCAGAATCAGAGACAGAAAACAAGTAAGGTTTTGTCAGGAGGATCTGAAAGCCACAAGAGGATGAGACAGAGCAGGGTGGGACCTGAGGAGGAATACACGGCACAACAGAACACGGTGAACATAAGCAGTATGGTGCACAAGGGTGGAAATGGACTGAGACAGAGATTCCTAGTGGTGATATGTGTACCACTGATGGTCTCCAAGCCATAGAGGAGTAGTGGTGTGGGGCAGATAAATGCAGTTTGTGTCCTCCCTTGGGAATGTGAGAGCCTGCTCTGGAGGCAGAGTAGGGGAAACGGAGATAGTGCTTCTCCCATTATGGCCAAGCACAGAACCAAGAGCTGCTGCCTGCCATCACTGAGGTGGAGTAAGCCAGCTGTAATTCACATATAAGTATGTGATATACCAAGCTGCTTTTTGTTCCAGAGTCTTTATTAGGCTGGACAGTAAACTGCAAATAGAAAAAAGATGGTCTGGCTGAATGTCTATGAGTCCCTGTCAGTGCTTGCTTGCTCCCTGCATTGCTCACCACTAAATTCTTCCTCAGAGAAGCCACTTGATTTAAAAACATGGTTATTCCCCCTGAATGTTAAAATTAAAGGGATGAGGAGAGGAAAGGGATGTTGGCAGAGACTAAGAACAAGAACCGATCACTGTCAGGAGTATGTTGTGCATCTGGACACTGTCAGTGAGCTCTCAGCAGTCTGGAGAAAATGCCTGGAAAATGCAATTCCAAGAACATGGTGGCTTAATGGAAATTCAAAGCCATCCACTGTGGCCTGTGAGGACAAGTCCCCTGGAATGAAGCACTTTATTTTCACTTTGTCTTATCTCATCTTCCTGTCTGTGCAACAAACAACCTCTTAATTCTTACAGCATCCCACTAGCTAGAGAATTAAAAGTTCTACCAGATCATTGGTTACCAGGTGTAATAATGAAACCTCTGCGATCCAGTTTTTCTCATACCAGTGAAAATTAGGATTAATTCCACTGAAGTCAATGAGACAAATATAAAACCAGTGCAAGCGAAGAATCAGGTTTTAGATTTCAGCTTTAAGTCAAACAGAAAGATGAAGTTGCCTAATAAGGGTTTTCTTTCTTCGTTTAAAATAGTCACCATTTCTTGTTGGTATTTTCCCCTTCAGTGTGAAATTATCTGTAGCATTTCTTCACTGCTGGAGCCTGGATATTTCAATGTGAAAAATAGCATCCCATTAAATAAAGATGGAAAAATGCATCAATGGTCTGGGAATTACAGGCAATGGGTTTATTAACTAATGTCCCCCAAGCAATCTCAATTTTGTCATATTGTAATGAGGTAGCAAGAGGAATAAGCTGTTGCTGGACTGCAAAAAAATCAACACTAAATATATTCTAGGATAAAAGAATATAACAATACTAATAGGGCATCTGACCTGTAAAACAAATCATTGTCAGTGATGGAAAATAGTATGGCTGTTAAAAGAACTGTGCAATGATGTTGTTCACTTAGTCTGTTGTAGCAACCTCAGAGAGCCTCATGAGGTCCATTATTAAAAGAAAGATTATTTAACCTTTCATCAACCTTCTTGGAGATGTGCTGTCTCCATCTACAGTCACACACAAACACACACAGATACCATGGCTAGTCACGGAATATTTGTCTTACTGGTACCCCCAGTGCCATCTCCATCCACCTCCCGTGTTTTACTACTGCTAATTCTATCACCTCCACTGCCACAGCTGCATACAAAACCAAAAGAGGGGATCAGGCCTATCTCGTGTCTTCCTGAAAATTCCTTGGGGTCTTAAACAGAGAACAGAAAGTTGGTGGGAGTAGATGACTAACCTTTCCTTCTCAATTGAGTGATGGTTTGCAAGTGTGCCCACGGTGACCGTAAGCCCTTCAATAATACAAAGCTTCTAACTACCAACCAAAGCTGTAAAGCAGTTTTGATGGCATAGCTTAAATAAAAATTTGGGGCAGACAGATCTGCAAAGCTGGCTGGCATAGAAAGCATGAGGTATAGCAGAGCCATGACTCCTGTTCTTTAAACTCTGTACAGGGTTGTCCACCATATGCTCATGTGAGGTAATGAACTGACAGGCAAGGAAATTTTCAGGAGAGATGATGAGTTAAGGAAGGCAAATGTGGAATACAGGAGGTTGAATGTAGGCTTTGTCCCTTGGGCAGGGTTTTCAAGTGCTTGTCTCAGAGTTAAGTTTCAGAGTGCTAAACCATTCAAGCACAAAATGGAGCACTGATATCAGTGCTGGCATCTGAATAGGTCTCGCTGTCTAAATGGATCCTGAGAGGCTGTGGACAAGAAAGCTTTGGATTCGCTGGAATATAAACAGTGAGGTGATTTCTGTGTCAAGAGTGAAGAAAGAAGCCCAAAGGATTATAGAATCAGCAGGTGTAAGATCTCTTCAGTGGAAATACTAGATAGTAGGATTTTTTCACCCTTAAAAGGAATAAATAATATCAACCATCTGCTATAACTTCTTCAGGAAACTTGAGGACCACAGCCAAGAATTTCTCCCTGGCAATAGTGCAAAAGGGAGCATGTGTGCAGGCATTGAAGCTTGTAAGGCCGTGCATGAGGAAACTACCTTGGTTTTCTCTAAGTGTGCATACTGCTTATCACATAAATCAAGATAATTCCTTCAGCTGAGGAGCACCAGCTCACTAACTCAAGATGCACTCTGGCAGTCCAGTTCACTGTGTAAATCTAAATGTAAGGACTTAGTAAACAATAAAGTCTGTTGAAGTCAGTGATTTATTTTTCACTTGTCCTTAACAAGCTGCTAATGCTGTTCAGCACGGACAAACATCTCACACCTACCTAAACTCCACTACAGCATTTATTATCTCAGACACTCCTTCCTGGCTGTTCTGAACCACTGCAGTGTGCTCTGCATTGTTAATAGCTTTCAAGCTGTTCTATTTTCACCTTCGTTAGATTTTTCACCAGCACAACTTGCCTTATGTTAGCACACATTAGCCTGACCCTCAGTCAATTTCAAGTCTGCTCATTAAAATCTGTATTTGTGCTCCCATACCCATCTCTTGTAATGCTCCTTCTTCCAGCTAGCCCAGATTGAGAAACCCTTCTACAAGCATGCTTCAGGGTGTCTTTATGTCTTTGGATTTTCTAGGCTTGCTGATATTGAAGAAAAGGAAATGTGTGTTCATCACTAGAAACCAAGCTCCTTCTGGAGAATGGTGGTGGGGGTAAATAGCACTGCTAGGATATGGGGATGGAAACAAATGGTCCTACCAAAAGCCAAGGGAAGCTGATAATCTTACCATGCACTCTGTAGCAAACACTCTTACACAATGCTGGGTGCTAAGAGGGGTAGGTTTCTCATTAGTGCTTTTCTCTGATAGTGAGAACTATATGGCATTCACATAGAGATATCCCAGGATCATAAACTGGTGAGACACTTGAGGCAGAAACCCAAGATGATACAAAATGCACAGGGAACCAGAAACTTTCTGCTGCAGCCACACAGAAATGGTACAAACACAAGGTTGGTTCCTCCAAAAGAAAAAGCAAGAAAAACCATTTCCCTATTCATTGTCACAAGTCTTTCCATCCTCAGTTATCCCATCCCTTTCTCCCTACTCTCTTTTCAAAATATCAACTGACTATACACAAAGAAGGAAGAAAACAGCAGATCTGAAGTGTCCCAATATACCTTTAAGATGACATCTATAACGCAGCCATAGCCCCAAAAATAACAAAACCATTCCAAAATCAATGCAAAAAGGAGTCCCAGGTGCATTTTTTGAGCAGTAGATTGAATTCTTAGTAACAAACAGCAAAGTATGCAAAAGAGCAGAAAATAGGTTTAGAACAGTAACAGTTTACACAATGAAAAATGGATCCAAAAGAGAGTCTCTTTGGGCTGCAGCTGTGTTAAAAATTGACTTGATAAGAAAGAATTATGGTCTGATACAGAGTTGTGGGGAATTGCTGCCACATATTGGTGAAGTGTTGGCATCCTGAAGCTCAGCATAACAATCACTACACATCCATCCATTAGATATTGGAGTGACAGACAGCTGGATATCAACAAGCCAAAGTGCAATGCAGCTTTTACCAGCGGAGCCAACCACTCAGCTTACCATGCACACAGCAGAGCCATACACAGCATCAAATGGCAATGTCAACATCAATTATTTACTAATTATTATCTATGCATTATTGTTAATAGTCCTCGCTTTGACATTTGCAGAGATTCTGCCTGCAAAGAGTGATGCAGTTCCCAGGCTGAAGTGCTTCTGGGCTCCATTCAGGATGAATATCCATTATCCTCTTGTCCTTTTTTAGTAGTGATGAGAGGTATTTACAGGAACAATAGGACTGACAGGAGACAATATCCTTCTTTAGGAGACGTTAGTCTGCTTTTCACTGTACAAAAAAGCCCCACAGGTTTAAGGGCAAGCATAAGAAGTCTGAGCCAGATGGTATTCCAGCAGTAGCTCAGCATCACAGTATTTGCACTGTGCCTAGAAAGAGTCAGACTTAAGATGTTTTTGGTAGATGAGGCTGGTAACATTAATCACCTTTCGGATGTCTGCTGTACTCATAGCTCACTGACAGAGACCTTGGGCCTGTGCTAAGATACGGTGAGCAAGTTATCCACTTCTTGCAATCTCCAAAGCTTGAGATAAGATTTTTTTTATCTTAGGCTTGAGAGCTCCCAGTATAGACAGTCTTAAAAAGGTAGAAATATCCTTGCTGTCAGTAAGCACTATTACTTTATTACTAGCTAGATTCATATGCATTTCAAATGAAATGTGAAATCTCATAGCTAAAAATAAAACAAAATTATTATATTTCTAGTTGAAATAGCTGATAATTTGGTCTTGTTGCATCCTAATAGGATATCATCAGACCTGCAATTATAACAGTGTAAACCAAGTAGCTCTAATAACTGTCTTTTCATGCAGACATTCTTACTGAAGGAAATTAAGACAAACACAGCATGTTACAGCACTTTTTCAGACCACTAGACCATCCTAATCTAATTTACGCTTGCAACCTTTAATTTTAACTAGGTCAGTTCACTCTCTGAAACCATGGAGAAAAGTATCCTTTTAATTCTAATAATGCAATATTATAAGGTATTGGAAACAGTACAAATCTGAAATGGTATGTGAGAGAAGAGCATTGTTTGAATAAAGGTAGCCACATTGTGTGAAGCTGCCTCAGGAAAAAGAAACTCATCCTAGAAAGAAAAAGGGAATTACTTGCATTGGGTGAGATCCAGCAAGCTATTGAACTCAGCAGGGGATCTTTGTCTTGGTTTCAGCGGGCTTTGGCTTGGAGCCATTGTTTCTCGCAGTTCAGAGAATCAATTTGGTTCTTTGACTCTTGAGACTGAATTGAACGAGTAATACTTATTTTGATCATCTGGAAACCCTGCTTGACTGACTCGAGGATGTGTAGAACAACTGTGTGCAGCCCACTTTTACTGCTGGCTTTGTTGATCTTTACTGAGTTGGGATCCCCAAGAACTCTTCACTCCTTCTGCTGCCCCCTGCTCTTTGAGATGTGTGGAAGGGTAAAGTACCTGATGCTGCTTCTTCCAGGGACTCTCTGGAGCTAATACTTATTTCAGTATTCCTAACTTTTAGATTTTAATTAAATCAAATGTCAGTGGAATCATATTATTTTCGGCTGGTTAGATTTTAATGATGTTTTAAACTGATCCTTCACTTTAATGAAATAATTATATAATGCAGGGATGTGTGGTACTATTCATCTGAATTAGTAACGTCGTCACTTTTTGTGCTGTCATTTGTTGCCGAGGAGGAAGACTATCAAGCAGCTTTCTCAGTCTGCAGATAAATGAGGCAAAATTCTCCCTATTTGTGTTTACGGATATGCACTCTCCCTTAGAGACCATGTCCTACGTACTGTGACTATTCTCCTTCACACATCTACACCCAAAACTCAAGGAGCCTGTTTTGTTTGTGGCTGAAGAAGCCAAGTTAGCATTGTGAGGGCAGATGACCATTGCCTGACTGCTTGAAGCAATGCAAGCAGAGTACAGAAAGCTTACTCAGTTACAAGGAATGAAACATTAAAGCTTTCTGTTGCAGGCAGTCAACAAAAATGAATTTCAAGAAGCTTTGTGAATAAGGAGAGTTGGTTAGGATACAAAGCTGTATAAAGGAAGTGGGCATTTAGCTGAGATGAAAGGCCAGGTCAACAGGAAAAGAAGAGATGGCAGCAGTGTTTTACCTGGTGGCATTTTTTCAAGTGCCTCTGTACTTCATTTAGGCTTTCATTCTTCTTTTTCTATAATTATCCTGTATGCAGTGAAGTAATTAGAAAGATGTTTGGTGCTCTGGTGAGGCTTTATAAGGTGTTCAGCTCCTGCAGTAGTACTGTCTCTGTGAGGGGGACACACTCTCCAGAGAAACAATGTAGAAACCACATGACGGGCACCCCAGGGAAAAATTCCCCTATCCTGTCAGCCACACACTTTTTAGATTTTCATCTCTAACAAGGAAACAGAGTCATCAAAAAATAGACAGTTTTGCAGTCTGGGTACACATGGAAAGCACTGTTGCCCCATTTCACCTGAACGTGGTTAGCCATTCCGTATGGGTGTCACGAGGATGTACCTGAAGGATCAGATTTCTACCTGACACCAAGCAGAAGTATTCTCAACCTAGTCTTATTACAACACCATATGCAAAGATTGCTTTCCAGAGAAAAGCAGAAAAAATTGCCTCCTCTAGTGTGCTTGGTCTCACAACTGATTATCACTCCATCAGTGCTGAGACCAAGAAATTCTCTCTACTCCCTCTCGAGGTCATGCCTTCCGTGCCGTTTGTTCTCCATCACACTCACCTGCAGCCAGTCATCCTCAGCCCTAGGCAGCTTTGGTTAAGCTGGAATATGCTTTTAGCCCATATTCTCCCAGCCCCTGCTGTTTTTACTGCACAAAGGGACTTGTTTGGCCTGAAAGAGAAACCATTTGGCCTCTGGATCTAAGGTCTCCATTGCCATCTCTACGTACAGCACCCCACATTAGCCCCAGAGGAGGTAAATGAAGCTGTGGCTCCTACACTTTAAACATCAGCAGACCCACTGGCAGTCCTTGCAGGTCTTCAGGGTGCATCATCCACTCAAATGATGGAGCTCTCAAGACAGCTCATTGTCAGGTTTAGCATGGCTTCATACTTCAACCAGAAGTCATTTATTTATTTATATGCCATGGTTTATCAATATGTATGGGCTACAACCATTAACCTAAAAGGGATCTCCTGAGTCATCAAACCTAATTCTTGCTACTTGAAGAATCTCACTCAGTTCAACCAAAAATTTACCAAAAGACATCTTTCCTCTAATCAAATTATGTTGAAAAACAGGGAAGAAATTGTAATTTTAAAATCCTGTACAAACTTATCACTCGATGTTTGTCTGTTAAGAAAGTCACCTCAAATTTTAATAATCTTTCAGAACAAATATCCTGCAACTTTCTGCCGTTTCACCAACCTGTGTTTCCACCAAGGTGGGGATTAATGGGCTGTAGTCCACAGTCCAGAACATACCTGTGTTAGCACTACTCAGTATGTTACAGCAGTTACATGTAACCTTGCTTCAGATAGCTGAGAGGAGATGCCTTTCTAGGGTTCTTCATCCACATCCAGTATTTTCAGGGTTTCTTTCAGGATTCGCTGAAAGAATTCCTTATAATCATGCCTCCTTTCAGCCTGAGCTGCCATCACTGCATTATCAGTTTTTGTTGGCAGGAAGCTGAAACGTTTTCCATTCTCTGGAAATGTTTGAGGTCTTGCATTGGGATTTCCCACAGTCTGTTAAGTATTTTTCTTTCTAAAATCTTGACCCAGTAGTTTGAAAATGTGGGTAAGCTAAAATGGAAACTTTCTCAAGAGGCTTTTTTTCACTCTGGTAAATTCTGGGTTCCCTTTTTTTATAATCCATCACAATGTTTTCTGCAGTATTGGCAAAGGTCCTGTGATAAGCTGTGAGCCCTGTGTGTATATTCTGTGAGTATCCGGGGAGTTGGCCCAGTTTGTGCATTTTTTTCTAATGGTAGAAAGTCTCTCTTTACTGATCATATACGATATGCAGCTTTTACTCTCCCAGCTCTCACATTTCTGACCTCATTTTCAGAAGAACACCATTACTTTTTTTCACCATTTGTAAATATATCTATTCCTACTCCCAGCTGTAGCATGTGCTAGGATTTGGGTAGAAAGAAAGCGTTTTGGTTCTGCTGTGCAGCTGTTGGCAATGTCCCCTTAAGGACCATTCTTTTATTTTTAGAAGAGTATTCAAGTGTTGAGCTTGGAAGGAAGAACCGAAAGCTTCTCCAGATGCTGAAAAGAAGCATAGACTCAAGTGCAGTGTCAAAGCATGGGTGAATCAGGATATGACAGAGAAAAGTGGAGGAACTTGCAAAAATTTCCTAAGAGGTTGGAGAAAAGTGGATGAGCAATGAAGCAGGAGGAGGCCATGTTCCAGAAAGCTGAGAGTAGCCCTTGTAGGTGTATTTTGAATGTATATATTTTATGATTCCAGGTGCATATAACCATCAAACTTTGAAGTAGAGGAAAATAAGCGCCAAGAATACTCATTAGCTTTATTTCAACTTCTTATTTGACAGTCATTTACTTTCTGCTTCTCAGTTCTCTCCTCCACGTTTTTCCAGCAGTGGTGTGAAAGGAAGAGCACAATCAGCCTAAGCCATTTTTATGAACTGACTTGTTCTGTCATTTTCCTTTGGCTAACCAACAAGAAATAGATATATGCTTGCAAATCCATCTGGTAAGAATCTGCAACTGAACTGCATGACACCTGGGTGGGAAGCTTAGAGGCTTAATAAAGTACTTTGCAGTTACATACATTTCAAGAAGTTCTAACATCAGTCAAAGAAGTCTCTAAAATTAAATCCTATTCTTTCTCTTTCAGTTCCTGATGACCAGAAGTGGTGAGTAGCTGCACAGATAATCCAGACATCTTTCTGACACGCTTTTGACTGAGCAGCATTTTTGTCAATTCAGGAAGTTTATGCCCTTAGATTTGGGGAAAGGAAAAAGGGAGGAAAAAAGCATGACTTTAATGGTTCAGTAAGAACCAGTGATAGAACTGGTATGACACATTTCTGTCCTTAGCTGAGCATTATGAAGTTCTACTCACTTCAATTGGTATTCTGAAGTTAGCCTAAAATGGCCTCTTCATAGGGGCTTTCCCCGCTTTAAAGGCTGCAGTACTCTTTTTCCTGCTAATGCCCTACCTCTGGTTACATGAAGAGAGAAATTCATCATGTGGACAACTGGATGCCATTCCCCACATGGTGTAAAAAAATTAATGGTTTGAAGCTGCTAGAGGGCTTGGCCCCTGCCTGATTAATTTTTTGAGTTACCCCACAAATTAGTTCCTAAGAAACTGAATGCCATTGTCCATCATCCCTGGGCGATAACCCATAGCTGATCTGGACAGAGAAGCAAAGGAGAAAGATTGAGAGTCATCTGTCCGTATCAAAATCATATCTTAACAACTTTCTTGTGTTTGAATTCATTGAAATTTCAATTATGATTCATCCGAGACACCTCCAAGATACTTTTGTCTCCTATTGTTGTTGGAGGAGATGATTAATGAATCTCAGCTTGTTATGTAAAAGTGAATAACGCATTTGTTTCCTAATTTATGTAAGGAGCAAGGGAACTATCATAACTTGCCACAAACCATATGGTTCTCAAGTGCATTTCTATCTTGTACATTTTTCACTTTTAATGAAGTCCAGATCAGCTGTTTGTCTATCAAATGTTCTTGCTCACTTGACACAGGCCTACAGTTCTAGTGCAATTGCCTTTTTTTAAGCAGATTCAAAATCCCCAGTCACTCTTTCCCCTTGCAGATAAATAGGTTGTTTATCTCTAGTTCTCTTAGTATTGTCACATTAATCTATGTGTATAAGTAAGACTCCAAAACTCCTGTGCATTTCATGGCTCCAGGTTCTATCCAGGAAGCTATCAAGTTTGTTAGCTGTCTCAGCTTAAGCAAGACCTTAGTTTCTGTCTCTGTCCCATTTTCCACATTATTTTGAAGGACTTTTCCCTAAGTGCTTGTGATGCTTATTCCAGGATTACTTTATATTTCAAGCAATCCTCCTGACTGTGACTAATTTTGTCACAGTAGAAGCATTTACCTCAATTTCTTCTTTCTGCTTTTTCTGAGTGCCAGCTTCCTGATTTTAACCAATTTTAACACTTCTTTCCAGCCGCCTCAAGCACCATAAAACAAATGAGAACTCCTCTTTTCCACCCAGCTTGGCACAGCCCTGTGCTTACAGTGTTGGCTGTAATGGGGTCCCATAGTCCTTACTTTTACAGGAGTTTCCTCTTCTCTTGCCAGTGCAAATACTGTGATGACTATCCCAGGCTTCTAAAACCAAACTTGTCCTGACTCCCACACTGAGCTCTACAGCCTGTCTCCAGCTACATTTGCCTGTTAAACTGCACGCAATCCCTCTGTCACTCCCTAGGCCAATATACCTCAGGCTGGCATGAAACTGCCCCACTCATCCCTGTACAGAAAAGAGCCAGCCATCTCCCACTGTAAGATATACTGCTAAAGACGCAGTCAAATACTCATACAGGTCCCCTCAGAGGCCAAGCCTCCTGGGCATCTCTCCGTGACCACGTACTTGGCACTGTTGGACATATGCGCTGCTGCTCCATCGAGCTTTGCAAGCAGCATGCCCTGAGCCTGAGCTGGCTCCTCAGGTATCAGAAAAAATGTGCTGCTGATGCTGAGATCCAGCTGAGCATTTATTAATTGGTCCAATCTGAGATGCCTCATATAGACTACATGTGTATGGATACATGAAGGGTGCATGGCTGCTCACATGCGCCATTATTACCAGGGGGACGCTTCTCTCTGTTCTAGCACACCGGAGTTGCTCGGCATCACAGGGACGTAACCAGCCTATCCCACCTTTGATGTTCAGTCTGAACAGATGTAAATAGGCAAACATTTTCAAAGAATGAAAATGAAGTGGCTTTGATTTTCTAATCAAGCATCGATTGCCTAATGTCACTAACGTTGAACGCAAGGGAGTTTTTTCAGTCTTAGAGTGTTCTTTCTTTTTTCAAGCAGGCAGCTCTAGTCAAAAGATGAACAAACAAATACTGACAAGTTTTTACCAGGAACAAAATAAAAGACCATATCACGCATAGTCTGCTAAAAACTACTTTATTTTTTCCTCTATGAGTGGGAATACTACTTGAAAAATATTCCAGAATTTGTGCCAGTATGAATTAGAATTAACTTATTTACTCACAGAGCCCTTTCCACACAGGGTCAAATAACTAACAACATAATTTGTCTTTTCTTTGATCAAAGTTTAATCAAACAGTAACCATGGGGATCTGAGGATGTAAAGGCAGAAAAATCAAACACCATGAATAATACCTCTTAATAGAGCTTCAGCAACCATAAAAAAATAAATAGACTGTCACTGTTTCTTGGTTCCTTGAACAGAAGAAAACACAGGATTTTACTTGCATTGCTAATGTCACAAGATTGCAACTAGGAGAATACCTGGACATGTGATGTTCTATAGGAATTATTATTTTGCCTAATTGCTGTGTTTTTCTGGAAGAGTGAAAGCTGATTCCCATTTTTTATTTCCTGCCCCATGTCTGTCAAAAGTAAATACAGTCCTGTATTACAGACAGAGGAGTTTGAGTTACATACGCAAAGGCCAAATCCTGCAGGCCTTATTCAAAGGAAAATATTTCCTTACTGCACTGGGAGCTGAATCTAATAAGCTGTTCTCACTTTTGCCACACGAACACATGTAGAAACACATAAATCCTCAAGCTTTGTCCTGAACGCTGAACCGCAGACTCAGCAAACAAACAGCCCATAATTATTTGCTCAATTACTCTCAGAGCACAACATCCCATTACCCTTGAGCTGGCGGGGGAAGGACGGTGCTCAGTTCTGATTTTTTTAAATACCTTTTTCCAAAGTTTTGTAATATTGCTGAATCTTGGCAGATCACCATGGGACAGCAAATATTGCCTTCCCACTTCAACATATTTTAAAATTTTAAATCTTAGTATGGACAAAAGAATGTATGTTCCCCAGGTAATGCCTCAAAAAAAAAAAAAAAAAGACAAAAACCCTGTAAACCACAATGTCTTGGAAATTTTCCAAACCTACTCGGTCTGAGCCAAGTATCTGGTGTGGAAAATTACAGTCGAAATGGTTAAGAATTGCTAGAAGCAATTGAAAACAGCTTTTCACAAAGGAAAATGTTGGGCAACTTTACTGATAAGCGACCTTACAAGTTCTGCGTGAAGTAATAATAAAAAAAGGAATATCAAGTAAATAATGCTTTTGTTTACATTGGTCCTATCTCCTCCTGAGATGATGAGTGTTAACTGTTTAATGGCTTGCAACAGCTATTCAAGTAATAAATCAAAACTGGTGGCTTTCCCTTAGAGTCAGTTGTGAGATTTCGTTGTCCACATTGATGCACCCACCCTCTCTCACATCACCCTCCTCCAGCACAGCAGAGGGGACACTGTGCAGCTCAGTCTCATTAGCAGCTGCATCCTGACAGCAATTTATACTCTGGCTTTTTGAGGCAGGGGGAGGATAAGAGAGTGAGGCAATTTAGTTTAATTGCAGTAGGCACACAGAGGAGCTGCACCCTCCTGCCCCCGCTCGTCTTGCCCTGCTCCAGAAAGGGGCTGCTGCCCTGTGCCAGTCTGACACGCATGGCCCCAGCCAGCTCTTTGCCTTTTATTCTGCTTTTTATTAACTGATGCCCGCAGATAGTTCCAATATACTCTGGCCTCATTATGAGAAGGCAGACTCTCAGTTCAGTAATCTCCCAGGATAAAAGAAAACAAGGAAAGAAGAGGAGAAAGTAATTTATGTACTTTAGGAACTGCGGCAAGGCTTGAGAAAGATGGGCTGCTTTCTCAGCTCCTACAAAAGGCATCCATGGGCAGGAGGATGACTGGCCTTAGTCAAGATGTGCCTCAGCCTGCCTTGGTTAATGCCTTTGTGGTAGCAAGCCCATAGTTTTCATTGTTTCCTTCCAAGCTGGCCTCTGTCTCTGTGGTGCTTGGCCATCCCACTGCTACAAAGACGATTTAGCACAATGGTGACACCCTCAATTATAAAGAAATGGGATTATTATTGATTTCAAAGTCAGGATTTTACTTTTACCTGATCTTTTTGTTGTTCACTCTATAAGCCTTGAGCCCAGCCTCCCCCAGGCAGCTGTCCAGAGGGTCAGAATGCAGAAAGCCATCACCTTCTACTGCTACAATGGCCTCCCTCAATGAAAGAAAGAAAGAAAGAAAGAAAGAAAGAAAGAAAGAAAGAAAGAAAGAAAGAAAGAAAGAAAGAAAGAAAGAAAGAAAGAAAGAATTTACCTTTCACAAACCTAAAAGTCTTAAAAAATAAAAGTGGGGATACTTTTTCTGGAAAAGCAGCAACCTTAAACGGTTACCTTTTCCAGTTCAAATCCAGAACAGTAAGTTGTAAAAGTAAAAGCTCTGGAGTAGAGTGAAAGCTGCCATGTTTGCAGAAGCTGAGTTCACAGCAGAAGCCAAAACCCAGGCCCCACAGCTCTACTTGAGGCAGCTGAGACCATACCCTGCTCTGCAGCATGCTTCCCGCCTGCATGTGCCTTCCTGACTTGGTAAATCTCTCCTGTTAAGCATGAATAATGAACCGATTTCAGTTAAAAATAACTTTCTTTTTCCCCTCAGCTATTTTTTTTAAACCAGATCATCCTCACAAATCCAGTCCACAAAGCTGCTCTGCAAATCATTCATCTAGCAGAAAGACTGCTGCCAAAATGCAAGGGCAGAGCAAGCAGTCCTGGGCTTAACACAGCATTTGCTGGTGATTCTCTCTCAAGAAAACATTACTGCCTGCAAAACCCCCCAGGTTAGCTGTACAGAACTACTGTGGGGCACTTGGTCAGAGGAGAAACTGCTCTTTCACTGCTTATTATTGCTTTTTTATTGAGGCCATTACTCTCAAGTATCCCTCTCTTCATCTAGTTTTGCATCTAAAATGATAGACTCAGAATGTCTGTGTTCAAATCCTCCTTGCATCCACATTATGTGAACACAGCTGCAGCTTTTGGGGAATGCCAGGTCACACAGCCAGCCTTAGGGAAGACCCAAGCCCATTCCTGTCTGCATGGCACTGCCTGGCAGAGGGGCTGGCCATATTTCCCCTTTCAAGACACCCATCCGCATCCCACCTGCACTTCCATACACTGTAAGGCCTTTCCTAGGAAGGAGAAAGGATGTATTTCCAACCAGAGCCCTGCCTGCCCAGTGTGCCTCTGCTAAGCATAGAAATTCGTGGAGATGTGCTGGGAGATGTGATAAGCATGAGGCTGCTTTCTCTGGCTCTCGTGATGATTACAAACATGCCTTCTCATCTCTTCATGCTTATTACTTCCCAGTGCCACATCCTGGTTCCCACTTGCACCTTATGAAAGCTTGTGACCATTTTTCAGTAACATCAGTGTGCATATTCTGTAACTATCCTCTGGTTTTATCTGTAGGCAGTTATTAAACTGCCTCTTTCTTATCTCTCCTTTCCTCCAGTTCTAAATATGTCACCCATCCCAGTATCTGCTCTACCATACTGACTTACTACCTCTCTCTCCCTCCCTTCAGTCATGTATCAACACTATCTGCTCTATGCAGCAAAACGAGGGGAGATCCAGACTACAAGCCTTTTTTTTTCTTCTTTGCTGTTTGCCATTTTCACCTTGAGTCCTTTTCTAACTCCACTTGATTTAAGGGTAAATCAAAGCCTTTCCCCCTGCATAAGGATCTCTTTGCTGGAACAGTCTCTGGGACTGATGGATTCCCTGTTGCCTTTGTATAATGTCCTTCTCAGAGCCTGTACGAACTGAAGTACTTTGTTCTCCAACGTGAGGCCAATTTAAATATCCCCTGCTGTACAAATATCTGTCACACTTCAAAGGTAGGTTGTAGACCTTCAAGCGAAAGCGACTCTGCTGGCAACTCATAACTGATACTGCTTCAGCTAATTTTACAGGAAAACTGCCTTTATAATATGTGCCAGAAAGAATATCCAACATCCAGCACCTGGTACAATTGCTTATTCTTCCCTGCAACAGCACTGCTTCTTCAAACATCATATTTTCCTTTCCTATCCACACATACTTTATATTTTCCTGAGGTGAGGCAAAACGCAGGGCTTCCATCTCAATTTTGTAAAAGTCACACTCGTTCTTCACTCCTGTGCCATAAACCACCAGGCAGCAGTGTTATACTGGAAGTCATGAATCCTTTACTCTTAGATATGAGCAAATGCACTGACTATGCTATGGGGTAATTGCTCACACTGAAATAGTCTCTCATGTATGTTCAGTGTTAGAATTGTACTCAGTTCTAGTTCCAATCCTCACTCCAAAGACACACAAAGTGAGCAGAGTTTAGTAAGCTCTGCCCAGCCACCAAGTTCTGCAGATGAATGGATTTAGGAAGAAGATATTGATTCATTTTCAGCTGGGATTTACAGTGGCTTTGTTGCATCCACAGCACCTTAAGCCGCCATCACTCTTTGGAGTACCTGCAATCAATGCAGCCCTTTTCATAAATGCCACAGATGAAATTATTCTCTGCTTTTACAATTTATCCAAATGCTTTTTGCCAGACTTTTGCAGCACATATACCTCAAACTCAGATTTGAGGAACTCAGAAATGAGGTTATCTGTATGTCGCTGCGCTAAACACAGCTCAACATTTTTCTTTTAAATGTTCCACATGTCCAGCATATTTGTTTGAATCCAATTTCTATTTCATTACCTTTACCTCTAAATACCTTTGGACAAGTTTCCCTAACAGGAAGGCTGCTTCAGCTTTGCTTTTTGCTCTGATGTTGTAAAATCATGCTCATTTGCTTTAGGCTTGACCTAGAGGCTTTGTCCACTGCCTTCTGGATCCCTCAAAGTCAAGAGCTTTGTTGCTCCTACATCTGCCTCCATTTTCAACACCATACTGTGAATCCTCGTGTTAATGACACATAGGCATATTGTCCCTCTTTATACACATATGGCTCCAGGCAGCAATGCTGTACCTTTTTAGCCAAGAAACACTTTTCTGTCAAGCATCTCTATTTTTGTGTCTTGGCTGAGTAGTAAACAGGGTCAATCCTGAACTTGGGCCAGCTGCTCCACACTGCAACTTTTCCTAAAAGTGCTATCAAAGCTCCTAAGTGCGAAGCTCTAACTCCTGAATAATGTGGCTTCTCTCATTCTTTTGGAGCCCTTAGAATATCCTGACCCATATCCTAACTAACTTTTTTTTTATTTGAAAGCCTCTTGCTGAGACCTTCATGAAGCCAGTGACATTTCAGTGTTGAAGCCTTCTGTGTGTAGCCTCAGTCTGAGCTGTCTCCCCAACTTCTGCCAGTGACAGCTTCCTTTTCTATACAGGTAACTTAATTGTCTCTCAATTCCAAGTATTTTAGTCCAAACTCCAAATGTCATCTTCTTTAAAAAGAACCAATAAAGTAATAAAAAACTCCACCTGGCTGCTGGCAGGCAGTTTGGTAAGCTTGTCAGAACTAATTCCAGTTTCGTGTTGTTTAAGACATTAATCTTGGGTTACTCTGCTAAAAGCTGTAGCAGGCACATCAAATATCATACTTCATTATTATACTTCGTTCCACTCCAAACTCACTGTTGTTGACAGAAACATGTCTGTAGCTTGAGAAACCTACATTTTCCACTCCAAATAGCAGCTCTTTCTTTGTCTATATCTTCTGTAAGAGGGTTTTCCTCCATCTGCATGCCAGGTCCACACTCACAGCTTTTAATCAACCAGTTATAATCACACTACATTCAATCAATAGATATATCTGCCTCTCTCTGACCCCAAATATCGAATATTCCCACCTCACCTCCTATCCTTCCAGCTTCTCCTACTGCAATACAAGCCCTACCTACATTACATGTATATTTTCTTATCCTCTTCATTCTCCTTGTCTTCCTATTGAAAATTTCATGAGTGTTTGTATAAGACGCTAAAAGAATTTGACAGGTGTTTTGCTTGCGTTAAAAGAGAAAGTATTTCTGGTAACCAATCCTATTATTACATTATGCCTAGTGGGATAATCATATAAGCATTTCAACTTTTTAAGCAATGTTTTTTTCCTTTTCTTTTTTTCTTTTAACCATCTTTTTTACTCAATAAAAGCAGGTGAAGTAAAGCCATTAGCTTCTGTACTGACAATATGTGATGTCAGATGAACTTTTCAAAACTCTGCTCCCTCCCCATCCTGCCAGATTTAACTTCAAAAGGAACAATGCTAATCAATCCAAATGCTTGGAAGATCTCTTCTCTAGGATTTCTACCCAAATTGTTTAACACAAAATGTTGTATTTTCTTTTAGGAACCATAAGGAACAAACAACTTCAGATAAATAATTTCATAAATGCTGACACAAGGTTCCATATTTATTATGTTAGCAGTTTCTCAGGTAACATCTCCATTTACAACTAACATGTTTCCTTTGGCTGCCAGCATAACAAGAGCAACCTGACTCTTGGTGATTCTTTTGTCAGTAAGATAAAAATGTAGCAGATGAGACTCTGCTTCCAAATGAACTTGTGCACGAGGAAGCTTACTTTCATCCTGCAATTGGCTGTTAATGAGGTATGTTATACTAAGGAGACCATAAGGCTCAAAGAAAATCTTACAGAATTTTTAAAATTAATTAAAAAGTATATTTAAGTCCACAGCTTGGATTAAAATATACACAAGAGAAGGAAAACCTTTCTTTGATAAATTTCACACTACTAAGGTAAGTATTTGAATGATTAAGATCCGGGTTTACATTTGGGGGCATAAATCCATCATTATTATAACCTTTGGTAGTTTCTAAATGGTTGGAAAATATTTTTGCTACTGTTACATGGTGCAAAAGAGGAGCCTGAAATAATATCAAAATAGCATGCTGCTACCAAATGAAAATACTATACAAAATTAAACATCTTCAGAGAACATGGCAAGTGTCTCCAGCACAGTAACACAGGTTGGTCATGGGCTCTTAACAGTACCTTCCCTGAGGGTTCAGTAGCTTCTCATTCCTGCTTTCTACTGCAGGTGTCAAATGGGAACACTATGTGAAATATGATTTAATTTTTTATCATCTAAAATAGAGAAAGGGGAATGATACTGGTGAAATCTGTTCTGGAAGTTGTGATAGAAAGCACACTAGAAAGAAAGTACCCGCAAAGTATGGAGAGGCAAAAATAAAGCAAGAATTAAAGAAAATGGATAAGACAGAGAAGGAAGCAGCATGGAGAGTCAAGAACCTTAAAATAAAAAGCATTCATATATTTTTAGTACCTAAATATGTTCAACTCACAGGCACAATTCAGTTGTAGTTCCAGTGCAAAACAGGAGGAGCATTATGGTTTCTGTCAAGGTCTTCATACTGCAAGCAGGGAGCCCCGTTTGTTTATATGTGCCAGCTGAGCAGAAGCAAGCAGAATGTTCTGTATGCCTTGCTCCCCACCCATGAGGTTCCCTCTGCCATTGCTGAGATGCACTCTCACTGGCTTGTGTGTGCTCTCACAAAGGCACACATGATTCCAAAGCAGCAGTAGACTCCACTTCTCCAGGACAAACTTACCCCTGGCCTGAACCACTGTTTTCAAGGTTAGGATAAAATCTTTAGAGAGAGTTATTTTTGAGGAAAAAATTCTGATTAGTGTAGCATCTAGGCAGCATACATAGTAGAAAGTAATTTCAACAACACAAAAGTTTCTATTTGTAAACGTGATAGCCCCCCACCAACACAAGACAGCAAAAATACTGTATAGAGTTCAATCTTCAGGATATTGATTACTGCCCACATTGCTCCTTTCTTTATTGTGATCTTCAGAGCTCTATTTTCCAGGGTGGCACTGAAGGTTTAGCTGGCATGCTTACATGATATATAACCCCATGCTTTATCTGTCATATGTGTGGCTCAGAGTTAACTATCCAAGGGAGATGTTTAGCAAAGTTTTTTCCTACCACAGGGCTCTGATGCCTGGCAGAAGTCAGGCCTAACCTGGTGATTTGCAGTTTATGGACATTTTACATTGCTCAGCCCTTCCAGCCCTAGCAAAGCTCAGTGTCCATGTTTTCATGTCTGCCTCTGCATTCTCCTCACCCCTGGCAGCGGCTCTCTCCTGACTGCTGGGAAGATCTGGGATTAATTCCCAGACAGGAAAGCCAAGGTAGTGACTGGACAATTAAGTATTTCCTTTTATTCTAACTTTAGGAGAAATGTTTGGATTTCTGCATCCTGTAAACTGATCATTTCTATATGCCTCATATCTCTGCCTGCCTTGTATTTATCACCTTGTCAATGCACTTCAAACTTATTCTCAGGTGGCCTCCAATAGAAAGAATTGTAGACACTGATCCTCAAAGTCCCAGGGGACCTATGAGTGCTCTTGTTTATAAAAAGCACTGTCATTTAAAAAAAAAAATTTCTGCTTCAGTCAAATCATATGAAGGCCACCATCTTCTGTCTCAGCCCCTTTAAGCGGAATATCTCCTCTGGCTTTAAATGAGTTTGCTGTATATCAGCGACATATAGGTGATGTGGCCAAATTCCCTTTTCCTTTGCTGCAGCCAGGTGCCAGGCTGCTAGAGAAGCCAGGACTGCATCAGGCTGCTATTTAAATCCTCAGCCAACGAATTCACAGCTGGATCCTAAAACCCAACCTAAAGAAGCCGAGCACCGCTGTGCTAACCCTCCGTGAGATAAGGTCTTCACTGTTCCTGTCAAAGCAATACAGTCTCTTTCTCCTGCTCCAAAATCTGCAGGTTTTCCTCATGTCTGAGGCCACAGAAGGACCCAGCAGCCCTGTCGCTGGCCATGGCATTGGCAGCTGCACAGTTTCTCCAAGTAACCCTTCGATATTCACAAATAGAAGTAATGAAAGGGCAGCTGCTTGTGCTTCCTCAAACCAAGAGCTCCTGGCAAGTCTTCCTGAAAGCATCAAAACCCAGAAAAATAAATTCAAAACATGTTAATTCTCTCTATCTTAAAAACCCCTAAACCCTAAATTATCCAGTAGATTCATTTGCTCTTCTTATTTTTGTTATTTCCAGTCAGCTGGTATTTTTCCTGAATTAACATATTGCTCATGTTTTTAGATGAATTTAAAACTTGGATCTTCTTAATACTGAAATTCACATCTGCTAAAATCATGAGAGCAGCTTTAACACTGCACATAGTTTTAATTCTGTATTAGGAAAAAGAAAGTGAATCTGAGCTAACAAGTATGTCATCCTATGTCATCCTTGCTGATATGAATGAAAACACGCACTGTTATTCAGGACATAAATAATTGGTCGTCAGGCAAATGTGAGGGCATACCCAGCTCTCTGCCTAAGCAGAGTACATCTCAGGTGGTGCCAGGAGAGCACTTCGCACCAACAGTCATGCTAATTTGATAAGGAACGTGCTAGTCTGGGGATGATGTCTGGGAATGAGCCGCTGCCTAGTGTTTCCTGGCAACCCCAATGCTTTTGGAGGCCATTGACCCATTTCAATCACATTTGAAAAGGAGAGGAAATCGCTTCATACCTATCTGGAGTCCTACAACTTTTGTAGAGCAGCACTGGGCTAGAGAAACTGAAGAACACAGCATACTCGGTCTCTCCTGTGGGAAGCGTTTTACAATGAACTTTCCAGGCAGAAAAGGGAATTAAGGAATAAAAGGCACAAACACTGTGGCAAAGCAGGCTTCATTAACTCTGTTGCTCATAGAACAACTTGTATTTGACACTGGACAATTATCCAGCCAATAATGACACCTTTAGCTCAGCAAAAAGTCTTAGATGAAGACAGGGGAGGTTTAGAGGCTATTCAGTTACGTTATCCACCAGGTAAAATCATGCTCTACAACAATTTTGATTATTTGGATATTTTTATCTTGCTGTTACATAAAAGAATACAAAAGATAGCTTAGGTAAGGAAATCAGCTGTGAAAGTGAAGCAAATAATTGCCTTACAAAGGGGCTGAAAGAGAAAAATAGTGCAGTTTTACCAGTTTGTATTGATCAGGTGAGTTGGTACTTTATATTCTCTCTTTTTTTTTCCTGTAAAGAATACTCACAGAATATGCAATAAAGTAAGTGCTATTTCTCACAACTTTTCTCATTTTTAGCCTCGAGTCTATTTTGTTTTCTGGCTTGTTTGTAAAGTTGATGGAAATACTTAAGGAGGCCCTCAAAAAACTTCTGTTGCTTTTGGTTGATTTTATCCTTAGGTTTGTGTTGATAGAAAACAAAACTGATACTTGTGAAGACCTAATAAAGACATTAGGGTTTTTTCCAAAAATGTGATTAAAAAACACCTAAGGAACCATCTTTTGTGATGGTGCTTGGAGGTTAGTGGAAGTCTGTCTTGTGGTGACTTTATGATGTTGTATCCCCTATCACCGCTCTATGCCCAGATATGATCCTGAGCCTTTCTGTGTCTTTAAAACTGGGTGCAAGAGAGAGAGAAAAAACTGAGTGAACTTTTCAAAACAGTTTGTGCTTCAAGGACATAGAGATTAGCATCCTGCTGCAGCAGCGAGAGGGGCAGAAGCACCTTCTTGCTTTTCAGCCAGCTTTTCAGCTCCTTTACTCTGGAGAGAGAGAGAGACGGAGAGTTGAACCTTGTTTTCTTGGAACTTTGGGGGTTTTTTCCCTTCTCTTCTGGACTGTTTCAACATCAGAACACATCGGGAGAGTTTTCCCCCGAGGCCTGGAGGTGGGCCCACCTCGATCCAACTCCAAAGAGGAGAGAGACCACACCTACAGAAGGACTCTAAAATCTTCCCAGGTTTCTCTCCAGAGTGAGAGGTTTTATTATTTAGCATTATTATCCTTTTCCTGTGTGTTTGTTAAATAAATAGGTTTTTTTCCCTTCACTTTCCTCTGAGGAAAATCTCTTTTTTTCCCGAACCTGGTGGGGGAGGGGTGGCTGTAATCTGCTTCCCTTTGAGGAGACGTTCCTTTTGGACATTTCCCTGAATTTGGCCCAAACCGGCACAAAGTCTTAGAAGAGTGCTGCCACATGAATTGCCAAGCGGCTTTGCAGCAGGATTCTCATCTTGCTGTGGGCACACACTCCTCCTCTGTCAACCCTCCTAATGTGAAACAGCAGAAAGCCAGGTGCAGCCAAGAGCAACTTCCATGCGTGATCTCTGGCAGACACATTGTTTACAATGAATTTATGTGTTGAATCTATATGGAGCCTGTCCCAACGCCCTGAAGCAAGAAACGTCATTTATATTCATATCCCAGAAAAGAGGAGAAAATTATTCTAAAAGAATTAAAGGCTGCTGAGCATGGAAGAATGCCAGCCTTCAAACAAAATCTACGTTGCTGAGTGTGGGCATGAGACATGTATTGTCCCTCTTCTCAAAGCCACTTGTTTCTACACAGATTCTGTTTGTCATCAATACCATCAGGTTTCTAGATGCTGCACACCCATAGTATTATAACATTTTCCTGTAGGATAAGCAATTACAATGAGATGCTACAGTTCATGAGAGGAGGAAAAACAATTGGTATGGTATTGGCTTTTCCTCACTACATCCCTTAGCAATGGCTTTTGTCCTCACAGATTGTTCTGGATCGTCAGGTGTATTTCTGGGGTGGTGCATCCACCAGTTCCCCCCAGCTGCCTGCAGCTGTGGCACAGTGTCCTGGAGAGATCTGGGCTAGGTCAGGCCTCAGCAAGCCTGCTGCCCTTTCAACCTTCCTGTGGTCTCAACAGAGATCTTATGTATTCTTCAAAGATTAACGCACCAGATCTGTTCTTTTGGCCTAAATCATTTATGATTTGCATTATGCATGTCCCTGCCTCCTCTGAGTTACGCTGTTTTCCTGCGGAGCTCTGAATAACTCAAAGTAAGGGCTATCCTGCTAATAGGGTCAAGAGTATTCTGTTCAAAACCTTCAGAAATATCACCACTGTAAGGGATCCAGGATCACCAGGATAATACCAGGAAAGGGCACAGGTTGAGACAGACAGAAGTAAATCTCCAGCTGCACAGACTAGTGAAGGCTTCACATGCTGATTTGAGATTGTCCAAATGACACTTTACTCAGCTGAGAGTTCAAGACTTGTGCTTTGGCTGTCTCGCAGCAGAACACAGAGAGATGCCACTGAGATCAGCACTACCTTGCCTGGCATCTTTGGCAGTGCTGTAGAGGGTTTAGTTCGTTAACCGAGTGGAAACACCAAATTTAGTGTAGTGGGTTTGTTCACATTTCTTACCTTCTGTGAGATAAAAATCAAGAGGAATACAAAGCAGGCTCTAAACTTAAAGAATATAAAGAAGTTTATTAACAGAACTAAAAGAAAAAAGAATATTAAGGGTCAGAATAAACCTTCAGAATACTTCTCCTCCCCTCATCCTCCCCTCTCCCCCCTCCTCCCACTTACAACATAAAGACACAAATTTAGGATTATTTCAGTCAGTTTACCACCTCTGTAAAAGTCTTTCATCAGTTCACTTAAGGAGAGGAGTCTCTTTTGCCCATGCTATAGGCTTTTCCACAGTCACAGCACAACAGCCACCTGGGGTGGTTTTCTGTTGGCATGTGTGAGTCCCTTCCCTCGACTTACAACTTTCCCCACAACCATTTTCGAGGGTTCAATCTTAGCTAATGGGGTTTATTCTAAGGATGAGCTACTCAAGAGTAAAGGTTCTCTTCATCCGCCTCTGGGATCATCTTCGTCTCTAGGAACAGAAGTCTTCTTCTTCCGTGGGAGCAGGGGTCTTCACTTCGTCACTACCTCTCTCTGTTCAGGCTTTTCGTTGGACTACACCTACTTCAACATTTACTTGTTTCAGCACAAA
>VZTD01002860.1:1388353-1425182 GCA_013397725.1 Rhagologus leucostigma | reverse complement strand
ATTTCTTCTGAGGAACTTACAGTACTGAAGGGGTTGCTCGTATCTGGGTCTGGGCATTGCAGCTGGTTGGTCACATGATCTCTGCTGGGCAGCGGCCGGAGTTGGTTCCTGGTGTAAAGTTTCGGTTCGTTTTGCCACACCTGAGAAAAGTTCATACTGCCCCACATGGAGCCGCGGGCCGTGGCCCGGCCCCCGCCGAGCCGAGACGGAGCAGGGCCATGGCCCTGGCCCCACCAGGCCCCCACAGTCAGGCCCAGCCAGGCCTGGCCAGGCCTAGCCCGGCCCTCAGCCGGGCCGAGCGGGCAGCCCTGTTACCTGTACGAAGGGCCGGAAATAAGAGAGAGTTCCCGCGTCTCCACGGGGTTTATATATGTAAATTTCGAGAAGCGCTAATGATCTAAATGACTGTCCATCAAGTTCAGGTTCAAACCACCACAGGTGCAAAGAAAGCTATGGACCCTTACGTGATTCCCTGGCATTCAGGATGGTGTTCTGATTCTCTCCTCAGCCCAGTATTACCCTCACAGATTTTCTAGACCACTGCTGATTTCAAAACACTTTGCCACACTTTGAAATACAGCATTACATAGGTGAAAGCAAGGAAACACCTCAGCACTTCTATGAATACAGTTGACTTTTCAAAAATGTTTTCTGACTACTTTGGAGACTCAGCTGTTGAACACATTGAGAGAAGAAAAAATGCACCTGTGAAACTTTGCATGTGATAGGAAAGAGGAAAAGCTGCTGGTTTTCCTGCATTGTGCAGTTCCCCTGATTCCCCTTCCTTTCTCCCCCCCCAAAAAATGGAAAAGAACACTCAAACTGGGGCAAGAGGGTCATTTAAGTAGCATCTGAAGTCAGCACCAATCCAAGGAGCAGTCTGCTCTGTTTGTACACACAATGTCTGGCAGAAACAACTAACAGAGCAGAACTGGTCACCAGTTTTTAGCAGTAATGAAAAGATTTCCATTAATTTCAGCTATAAATTGCAGTGAGATGGAGCCAGCTGGGCTCCCACACTGCAGCACCTTTGTTTTCTACATGTCAATTCAATAAATGTCATCTGCCAACCCTAAAATTGGTTTGTTATGGGTTTTTATGCATCAGGATCTGAATTCCCGCAGGCTTAAGAAGAGATCCAGAGCCATGCTGGCTCATAGTCTAAACTGAGGATGCAAAGCTTAAGGCAGTGAGGGCTGTTCTGTACACTTGGCACTGAACACCAAAATTCTACCATTCCACAGGCCAAAAATTTTGGGGGCTGTTAAAATGGTCATTGCTGATCTTTGCAAAGTCAAGCTGCTGGTACTATCATTAGTCCAGGATTTGTGCTCCATGGGATCTGTTAGATACCACGCCCCTGATAAATATTTTTCTTTCTACAGTGGTACCAAGTTGGTAAATTAGGCCCCAAGGGGAGCAAAATATCAGAAATTTCCAGGTTTGCCTTTCATCTGATTTTACCCATAAATGCAGCCTCTGTGTTGTCCTTCATTCCCTATTCCCTACCCTTTCAGTGTCCCCTGACTCTGGGTCTTTACCCCCTCTGGCTTATTTTAAACCTCACTGATGCAGAATACCAGTCAGAAGGAGGAGGATTGGTTGCCTGGGGGAAAAAAGAGCCAAAGGGGACATTTTCATCTTTTTCACAGGGACTGATGAGTGGAAGGATGAGTTCACAGTGGCTCTTGCAGCAATGTTCCTTTGTTCTGCCTGTATTAAAACAGACATTAAGAAATAAACATCATAATTTGAATTGCTTGCCTATCTAAATCTTCCTCCTACTACTTCAAACCCCTTTCTCACAGACAACAGAGTCAAATTTGCACCCATTGAGCAAAAACTGCCCCTGATAAATTTTTTACTTTTCTGTGTTTTTCTATATTTTTTTGATAGATAAACAAGAGCAGCAGTTTTGTGAGATCAAAAAGGAACCAGGGCACTTACATAGAACAAAACTGCTGTTTTATTCAAACTGTTTTCTGTGGGAAAAAGAAACTGGCTACTGGAGCTACTTCTAAGCAACCAGATTGTCACGAGATTCAGAAATACATATCTGGGGAAAATATGTATCCCAAGCGCAGCTGAATAGTAGAGGTCCAGATGTCATTCTTTTTCCATTCCAGGAAAGGGGAAAAGGTTTCCTACAAAAACATGTTTTTTCCCTGTCTCAGGAAAAGCTGTATTAATAAATAAGCATCACAGTATGAATCTCTGCCCTGGCTCCATCTGTTAAGCTACTACAAGACTCCAGAGAGAATCTTCACACAAATAACATTAAATAGAAATGAAGAGTGGCCTGGAATTTATTTCTCAGAGCCATAAGCCCATGAAAAGCAGATAAGTCCATGCTGCACGGGTAAAAAACATACCCTGAACTGTTACATTTGCCTTTGTTCCTTTGCTGGTAGCTGCTAGTGTACAAACAGAACTCACTGAGCGTTGGTCAGATTTTTGACTGACCAGGTCATGTTTTTTCCATTAATGGGTGAACCACCAAGGAGTCACAAAGCAGTTTCTGCCTCTCCCAGAGGAGCAAAGAGGTTGTCTTGAGGCACTCTTTTCCCTTGGAACATGTGAGACAGCATGGAGGAGACCCAAGGCTGATAAAGCCTCTCTATGTAAATTTCTCTCCAAATGCTCTCCCAGCAGTGTTTTCTGTAGCACTGTCCTGATGCACTAAGGTGTGGATGTCGCAGTTACAGGACAGGAGCGTGCTGAGGCACAATAAGTAGATACTACCCTGCCGAGCTTCTTTGGAACAGGTGAAACAGCCAGCTGCAGCTGGAGGATAAACTTGGGTAAACTTGGCCTGAGAAAAGAAACTATGCTTTGGCAAGCCTGCAGGTTGCTATTTCAAGAGCAGGAAGGACAGTTTTTGGAATAAAGTTCACTACATAAATGAGTTATGGGTAACATTTTAATTGATTATGTAAAGTAACCCAGAAGTACAAGCTGACAGCAGGAGCACAGTCCTCTGGGATCAGTCCCAGGGATTCCCTCTGTAATCGATACCTCCTTAACATCCCAGCCCTTCTTTCTAGTAACAATACCTCCTTTCTTTAAATCCCTAATTTCCCTACTTTTTCTGTTCCTTTTTGTTAATTAAAAATCCTTGCTAGTTTGCGTCAGTCTTCAGCTAATTTTCCAAGTGTTCCTCCTGTGTTTTCTATCTTTTCTGCATCCCTACCTCTATGATCCACTTTCTCTCTGTACATCAGTCTTCTGAAACCTTGCTAATATTCATTCATGTTTTTTCATAACTGTCCAACAAGTTCTCATAATAATACTCAGTGTTCTGGAACTTCCAACTCTTTTCAGGGGATTCAAGGTGTTTGCTTTCCATACATTTTTTCAAGTTTTCTTCTAAGCCTTCAGCTTTGTGCATGAGAATGACCAACAATATTATGATGTCATTTTGTTAGAAAAAGCTCACTGAGCGACTGCACACAGTAGATATTCCGAACGTGGATGGGGTAGCTCTAACGAAGAAGAATTTCCTAGCAAATCTGCATCTCTCTGGAGATGTAGACTCCTTAGGCTATCAAGTGCTTTAGCTATCTGCTCATTAAATCTTCACATCCTACTAGAGATGAGGGAGAGCTCAGTTCTGCTGACCTGCAGCTTCCAGAGCAGCAATAGCAAAAGGTCAACACTTGAATGCTGTGGGCCTTGTGACCAAGGACTCTGTCTGCCACCTGTGTTACTTGTTTGATTGTTAAACAAAACCCCCAGCAGCCATGACAGCAGGCTTATGCCACGCATTGGACATGCTCTGCACCACAGGTTACCTTGTTCTTGCCTTCTTCAACCCCTGCAGCCCAGGCATCACCCTGCCTCCACCAGATGCCACTGAGGCCTCTTCACCAAGGTAAATCACTCGCCAGCAATGCACTCTCCAGCACTTTAGAGTACCATATTCATGTACCACCCCGCTCTGGATATAAGGTATCCAGGGCTTCCCAAACTCCATGGTGCATTTCTGCTCATATCTGTGGAGGACATAACATGTACAACACAGCCTGGACACACTTCCACAGCGTCTGCAAACATGCAGAGTATCTGGCACTGCCACAGGTATGGTGATGAGTCCCTGGGCCCACCTTCCTCCTGGATAGGGTGGACCACCAAGGACTCCTTTTTCCTCCCTCAGTTCATGTTAATTGTCTCATCCAGTTTCAGCATCCTGTGGTTTATGGACCCAAATGCTTTCCTCCCTCCCCATCTCCATGTTGGGCTTCTCTGTATCCTGCTCGTAACCATGGGACTGAATTACGAGCTGCATAATGCGCAGGAGCCTGTTCACATGAATTGGCCTGGCACACAACACTCCTAGCAGCTGTTTAATGCTTCTTGACTGGATATCTTGCTACTTGCATTCCGAACAGCTTTTAAGCCTTCTTCTACGTCCTCCCACTGAGAACTATTAATGTCCACCCATAACCTCTGCTTCTGGGCCCTTGCTTGCTGCTTCTCCTCCCACCAGTCCCTCCAGCACAGAGGCCCCAGGCTGACATCCTCTCTAGCATCCCAAATCTCTCTTTCCCTCCACTTTGTAACATTTTCCCTTTTGGGTTGCCAAATTGTCTTCCTGCCCCCAATACCATCTCATCTACTGATTACTTAAAACCCACACATCACTTCTGTCACCATTTCCATATGAAAGTGTACAGTTTCTGTGACAAAGCTGTCATGGCAACTTGAAATTTGTCAGGTTTTCACATTATACATAACCTGCAAAACTGCATATTATTAAACATGTTCTGATGCTCCCAGTTACTTAAAAAATATTCCATTGCCAAATCCCACTGCTCTATTCAGTCAACATTTCTCATCTGGAAGAAAACTTCCACATCAAGTTGCTGTTGCTTCAGGGCATTGATGAAGGAGGGTGCTCTTCTGTCATGCCTGCAGCAGACTTGGAGTAGATCAAAGCCTCTAATACTTTTCTGCCTCAGCTGGCGGATGGACTCAAGAACTGCAGTAGGATGGGCCACTAGGGAACGCAATCACTTCTGCACACATATTAAAAAATACCTTTAAAATGTCACACAATAGCTGTTGACAACATTTTTGAAGGGCATTCCTTGATAACATATACATTTTGGTCAACTACAGTCAAACAAATGCATGCTGATGATAGATCTAGATACAAATCAGTTAATCCATAACACCAATCTGAAACTCAGGTAGGTGCTAGCAATCCCACACTCGCCTCCTTGGAGCACACAGAAGTGCTACATGAACCTGGCAGAGCCAGGTATTTCATACACATCTGTGCTGCTGTGTAGACATTTCATTCACTAATTTCATCTCCCATTTCATTTAACTTACAAACACCTATTCTGAATCTAGCTCAGCCTCCCATTATTGGCAGATGGATTTTCCTTACTTTTTATTAGGCAATGAGGCTTAAGTGGGGGAAGAACATTTTATTTCCTTTCTGTTTTTAACTTCAAGTGTAAGCACATTCAAGTATTTTTCCATCTGTTACCTGATTTTCTTCTTCACAAGCTTCAGACATTACTGGAACTACTTCATCTTGAAAAAAAGTTCTTGCTCGAAGAAAGAATACTGAGGCTGCTGAGGCTTTTCCCTATGGAAAGATAAAAGGTTTAATCAGGTATAATGCATTGACTGATTTCTAATTTTTAAATTCCCCATTTTTTAATTCCCAAGAAATCTTTTTATTGTACAAAACCTATATTAATAAATTAATAGTTAATGAATCAATTTTCAAGAATTAAAATTAAAAATTCCTTAATAAATAGCTTCATAAAGTGATACATCAACTTGCTTTTTCTCCCCTGTATGTAGAGTGACTTCTGGTTTATTCCTTTTTTGATGAAAAATCACATTTGCTCTACATTTTCTGAACAACTTTAGCCATTATATTTTGTATTAGAATCTATTGGGACATTCTGGGATAAAAAGCTCATGGGAAAGAAAAAATATGTTGAAAAATTTGTACCTGTTTCTAGATTTAGGTCAGGCAGTAGAACGTACATTGCCTTCCCACAACCATTCAACCTCCACCAAGCTCAGCAGCATCCCAAGGTTCTTCTTTGGCATTATCAAGGAGACATTATTACAGTTTTCTCCATCATTTCTTCGGAGCTGTCATTATTTTGGAGTATCTGCAGGATATCTACTGTGATGTGTTATAAATTCATTCCTGTGTTAGTGGATTCTGAATGCAAGAGTGGCTATGGATAGATTATTTCCCAGACAGGATTGTCCGACCTGAATCCTACCCCTCTAATGAAGTTAGAAAGTCAGTTTTTTCTCTGCACTGTTTGGAAACACTCCACGAATACTCCATGGCCTCCCAGTACAGTACCCATGCCTCCTCTACATAGTCGCACTTGTCCCTCTCTGATTTTACCAAGTAAGCAGGAAAATAGTGATGGCAGTTCTGACTCACTGCTGAAGGAGTTACCGCTTGACAAACATCACTTTCCTGGGTGAATGCCTTTACTTTCGAGGACTTCTACCTTGTAACAACTTCTATGAACTTTCCACCCTCCATATACTCTCCAGTAGCCCCAGATTACCCATCTCCTCCTTGATAGGTCACAATGTTTCTCAGCTTTTCCTGCCAGGGTATCAGAAGCTGTAACATGCATCAACTTTCATTTCTGTGATCTTTTGCTTGAGTTTCTGATTTCCACTTTTGTCTCTTCATGGTGAACTTTTCAAATCCTCTTTCAAGTCCTCTTTTGGCTCTGCTATAGCCACAGTTGGTATCTGTCAAACCCTGAACAACTGAAGCTGTGCTCTTTTCTTGTCAATGTTCTGCTGTTAAAAGAACAACCAACAAAAAAAAAAAAAAAAAAAAAAAAAAAAAAAACCACCAACCCACCAACCCACACACAAAAGATTTAAGGATTTCCAAACCTCTTTCAAATCATTCTGTTTTATTTGTATAACAATTTTCCTAAAGGATTCAATGCTTGGTGCTGCCAAATACTTACCCATGCATCTTCCCAGAAGACCTATTATCCCACATCTCTTACCTACTGCTTTCAATAACTCCAGTTCGTATTTTCAAGATCAGTAAGAAGCCAGTTTGAAAACTGGATGCAAAGATCACTATATTTGTTCCTCTGGGATCATCGGAGTCTTGACCTCCTTGAGTCTTGCTAACTTTATAAACTCTTGCAAAATCCATTCCTACATCAACAATAATAATGTCTAACTTTAACCCTTTCAGCATCAGAGTAGGTCCCATTAACTTTGGTCAGTTATGATTACTTTGCATTGCAAAGGCTTTTCTAGCAAAAGATGTAGTAGGGTTTTCTAGTGTAAGTGGCATTCTGACTCAGTGGTTTGCTTTAGCCTTTCTCCCTTCTTTCATGATACAGTTTCCTCTCACTTACTACAATTGCACTCAGATTTATTGATCCTTGTACACAAATGGTCTCTTTTTATTGAATTTCCTAGTGACTGATGAGGTTTCCCCAACACAGAAGGACTTCCAGCCTCTTTGTAAATGTTGTGAAGAGACGCTGGCAAGAAAAATTCAAGAATCCAGCATTGTTTGGAAGAGAAGCAAGTGTCAAGTGAAGAGGAAAACAGAGACATTTCCCAGGAAGTAAAACAAAACACTATGGCCATTAGGAAAGCAGAGTGCTTCGTCTACAACTCATCAGAAGTCGAAATACCTGCTGAATATTTGCCTAAAATATCTGCTGAATTCTACCTGAGGGCAACATTACACAGGGAAGGTACCTTCTGAACTTCTTCCTCATAAGTGAGGACGGAGGGAGGGAGGGAGGGAGGGAGGAAGGGAGGGATGGATGGATGGATGGATGGATGGATGGATGGATGGATGGATGGATGGATGGATGGATGGATGGAGCAAATGGCAAAAATAGAAACATGGACAGGCACTGGAGATAACAAGAAAGCGGGTATCAATAGGATAGCCAAAGAGAAAAAAAGTTCTATTGAGAAGGAGTGTATCCTGTTCTCTCCCCTAAAAACTCATCCTCCTCTGAACTCTGCTGCTTTGCTCTTCATTTTATGTCTTTGCTGCTTTCTGCTCCCTGGATTCTCCTGTCTCTGCTGCAACATTTATATCCTGTCCTTGTATTCTGCAATCCCATTTTGCCTCTGAGATGAAAGCCCCTTCCTCCTTTCCCTGTATTGTTTTAATTCCCTAAAACTCCATCTCTTCTGAGCCCATTACACTTCCTATTCTTCCCATAAGACTCTCTTTTCCTTTCTCTGTAAAAATTTCTTCTTTTGAGGATGACAAATTTGCTTTTTCCCAACCCCCACCAAAACACATACTCTTTCCCGTTTTTACTTGATTGCTATATTTATGCAAATCATTCCAGCTTCAATTTTTCCATCTTAAAATTATTTGCAGTCTTCTATTTCCTGAGTAGAATCATAGAATAATTTGGGTTGGAAGGGATCTTAAAGATTATCTTGTTCTAATCCCCCACCACAGGCAGGGACATCTTCCATTAGATGAGGTTACTCAAAGACCCATCCAGCCTGGCCTTGAACAATTCCAGGGATTGGGCATCTACAACTTCTCTCTGCAACCTGTTCCAGTGTCTCACCACCCTCACAGTAAAGAATTTCTTCCTTATGTCTCATCTAAGCCATTCCTCCTTGTCCTGTCACTACAGGGCCTTCTGAAAAGTCTCTCTCCAGCACTCTTGTAGCCCCCTTTCGGTACTGGAAAGCTGCTCTAAGGTCTCCTTGGAACCTTCTCTTCTCCAGGCTGAACAACCCCAGCTCTCTCAGCCTCTCTTGAAAGGAGAGATGCTCCAGTGCTCTGAGAGTTTTGTGGCCCTACTTTGGATGTGCTCCAGCAGGTCCACGTCCTTCTCATGCTGGGGGCCTCAGAGCTGGATGCAGCATTCAAGGTGGGGTCTCACAAGAGTAGAGGAACAAAATCCCCTCCCTCACCCTGCTGGCCACGCTGCTTCGGATGCAGCCCAGGACATGGTTGGATTTTTGGGCTGCAAGCGCACATTTCTAGGTCATGTCAAGGTTCTTGTCAACCAACACTCCAACTCCTTCTCCCCAGGGCTGCTCTCAATCCATTTTCTGCCCAGCCTGTTTGTGCTTGGGGTTGCCCAAGCCAGGTGTAGGACCTGGCATTTGGCTTTGTTGTACTCCATGAGGTTCACACAGGTCCAGCTCTCAAGCCTGCCAACCTCCCTCTGGATGGCATCCCTTCCCTCCCGCGTGTTGACTGCACCACAGAGCTCAGTGTCATCAGCAAACTTGCTGAGGATGTACTTGATCCCACTGCCCACATCACTGATAAATGTGTTAAAGAGTCCCAACAGGCCCCTGAGGAACACTACTCATCACTGCTCTCCACATAATATTTCGCTCTCCTGCCCAACCACCTTGCCCACAAGTTTTGTCTCTCAGGCTCCCTCTCCTCTTCCAAACCCAGCCCTACATTCTCCTTTCCACAGGCCTCATTCTCCTGTCTTCTCTGAGATCTCCTCCAAGGCTTGCTTTCACCAGCTTTTCTCCCAGATGTTTTCCTCTCTGTCAAAACCCTAAATCCACCTGCAAATCTCATCTTCCATTTAGTTCACTGAGCCCTTCCCTCACAGTCGTTTCTTTTCAAGCCTTTTGCTGCAGCAAGGCCAGCCAGGACATTCAGCAGCTCATACTGAGAAGCATCTACTTCATCAGTCTCAAAAGGATGTTGACAATAATTTCTCAAAGGCTAAGTGAGTCACTGTTTCACTGACACTATTTTATCCCTGCCCATTCTTGGACAGCTCATTTAACAAACAAGTGACCATGCCAGGGAATTTGCTCTACTGACACCAACAGCAAGCAGTAGGGCACAACAGAAGAAGAAGATATTCTGATGGTAATATCAGCTAATACAGCATCTTGCAGCTCTTTTCCTTCTGATTTAGAAACCCCATATGTTCTAATAGCACTGAATGTTTCATGTGTTTTGTTTCATCTCTAAGTCCCTTCAGCAAACTGTAAACTTTGTGCTTCAACAAACAACACTAAGTGGGATACTAAAAGTCAGTCCAACTTGAACTCACGTATTGCTACAGCAGTTACAAAGGGTCTTGCACAAAATGAGTAAACAGACTCTGAATTTTATTGTAAGACAAAGATAATAAGCAAAAAGACACCAGCAAAAGGAGGCAGTATGCCAGTTCAAGGTATGAAGGATGTTTGGGAGGACACACCATCTCGATGCAAAAGAAACTGGATTCACAAGTTTAAAAAAAATCTGGTAAAAATAAACCTAATTCAGTGGATTAAACCAGACTACTCTGTTCTACTAGCATTCCTAGTTTGTTTCCATTCAACAAAGAGGTTTAATCCAGTTGTGCTCCGTGTGTGTAAAAGATACAGGTATTACCTGTTTGAAGTGATGAAGCAGAATCTGGTGCCACAGCACTCAACATCAGCAATTACTCTTCAAAATTCAGGATGATTCCTGGATTTGCATATAACTTGAAATAGGATCAATAATTTCAGACTTACACACTGCAGGGGAAGTGTGCTGGACTGCAAGAAAAACTTTCTTTTCATTTCACAAGTGCAACAAACTGAGTTTGCCAATCCATGATGTTCTTATTTTGCATGGAGTTTTGAGATGTCACCTTTACAGCCAGTCAGGGTCAAGGTGAACCATGACTGTGTCTCTGAGGGTGGAAGTTCAGTCCGTGGGCTGCATTCCCAATAAGGCTGATAGAGTAAACTCAAATTAAGTCAGTGGGCAGGAAACAGGGCTGCCATACCTAAATCCTGACATTGCCTAAGGCCAAAATAGTACAGCTCAGGAGGCGAGGAGGGTTTAGTAACATTGGACACATCTCTTCTCCCAAGAAAAGTAACTTATCACTATCCAGGTTTACCTAGCTTTGGACAGTGCTCTTCTTGATAATGATTTCTAGTGGCGTGCTGGTGGTATCAGTCACAAAAACCATGCTTCAAGGGGAAATTAGTTTCCTTCTGGTCTCTGCTGCTGGAGATTGCATCGTCCCAAAGGCACCATCATGTTGCTTCTTGCTCTTCTAATCTCTAACCAGCCACATGCTCTTCCAGTTTCTCTGAAGCTCTGCTGATTCAGAGTAACAATGCAGATGGAGGAATACTTCCCTGGGGAGAAGAGTCAGCTCCCAGCTTGGAAACAGAGCTAATTCTCAGATGTCCTTTTTCCCACACGAAGAAGGAGCATCCATCCTGCCCCTTCCTCCTCCCTCACTTCTGCATAAGAAAATAAGCATTAATAAATAAGGATAATCAAATTGATCCTTGTTCTGGCTGAACCTTTTTGTAAAACACAGTGAATTGCTGCACTTGGGGAGTGAGATCAATGTGAGATTTGGATTTCAAGTGATATTATAAATGTTAATTCTCCTATGTTTTTTCCTTTGTTTTAAGGTTATATATGCTTGTTTTAAACAAAACAACCTTGACATTTAGGAAAAAATTTAACATCTTTTTGGACTTCCATTTTCAAAAACAACTTTTTCACAGAAGCCCACCTGAGTGCCACAACTGCACAGGGAGTTTATAGCATTTAGGTGATTCTTCAGGTTTCCTGTCCTTCTACCTTCATTCCTCAGGAAAACTGTGCTCATAAATGAACATACCAAAGATCCTAATGTGAGCCCCTGCACTGAGTCTTGCTTCAAAACTAGAGACTCCTTCCACATATAATAATTACAGCTGAGGCTTCATTAGTTAACCCAACACAAAACCACAAGTATGAGGAACTACAGGCAAGCCAGCACCACTCCTACATCTAAGACATCTAACACTACAAGCCATTGGGAAGGTATTGCATAGCTCCAGCCAGCCCCAATCTACAGAGGAAGTTTTTTCTCACAGGTCCCAGAGGACTTGCTTTCTGTGCTGGGTGGTTTTCTGCCCTTCCCTTCAGTGCAGCTTCAGCACAAGAAATGCTCCTTCACTAAACAAGTGTTCAGAGGAAAGCACCCAAGCCTGTCCTGGACTCAACCCGACTGACTAAAGAGGTGGCAAACCTTTCCTTTCTCTCCCAAGTCCTCTGCTGGCTGCTGGGTGTTTGGATGGAAAGGGGTGTCTGGCACAGCTGGCCCATGTTAGCCACAGGGAAGGGCACAGCTGGACACAACCCGTGGGGTGATGTCAAGCAGTGACAGGCCAAGAGGGAAGCACTTGGCGGATGGGGTGAAAAGAGGCAGAAGTCTGAATGAAAGAAGTCAGCTTGATCTCAGAGAAACAGAAGGGCAGGAAAGTTAGAAATCCTTGATGCCACAGGCACTCTACAGAATATAAATGTATGGTTAAGAGGAAATGTATCTTCAGTCATGAATGAATACACAGGTCATGTATATATTTAAAAGCAGGTACTGCGAATTTCCAAAACAAGATGAAGGGTCCCCCTGCTTTCCACTTTTGCTTGGCCTGGGTGACAAAGGCAGGAACCATTTTTACATCCCTTCCTTCTGCCAAATTCTAGCTACCACTTCTCTTGATTACCATCAGAGCCAGAAAGAGGCTGTGAAGCCTCTTAAGAGCCCACGCCTTCCCCACACCCTGGCCATGCTCACTGCTTGGCTCCTCCTCTCCTTCCTCAGGTGACCAAAAAGAAAGTTGTCATACTTCAAGAACAGCAACTCTTTCAAGAAAAGAATGATAACTGCAGGTTCCCAGTCCACAGAATTAAACCCTTCACTTACTTTCTACATTTTCTTACTGCATAAACCTGGACCATGACTGTAGTCAAAGCCAGCCACATAAACACCTCACTGTCCAGCTCCACACTCAGGTCCTCACCAGGGCCAGATTAATTGTCATGTCCTGGTTCTGGTTCCATCAAGATGACTTTGTTACGGGGCTGAAGGAACCTTGAAGTAATTGTTAGTTGTGGTTAAGAGGGAATAGACCAAAGTTATGTTTCATCTGTGATGGTGCCTTTCTTTCATGCCATGCAGGATACATTCATTTTCTCCAGACAAGTATTTCCATGTGTTGGCTGTGTGGACATCTTGCACAGAACCTCTAAAAGCTCTACAACTTCTCTGGAAGCAGTGGAAATATCCCAAATACACCAAGACCCCGGTATCTCACTTTGGGGATATCTCACAGGGCAAATTCAGATGGGGCCAAAATTCTGAGTTCGGGCTACCACTGAGGTGACTCTTCTGAAGAATTTTCCATCGCTTTGCATAGCTGGAAACCAACAAATTTCAGTTAGATACTAGACACATGCTAGGCTACTATCATAGAATGGTTTGAGGTGTAGGGGAACTTAAGAGATTGTCTATTTTATATAGATATTGATCAAGTTACAAATTAATCACATATTGATATCAAAGTAATTTAAAACTCTGAAAATTTGGATTTAATTCAGTAAGGCAAATCACCTCAATGTAAATAGCAGGTTTTAAACCTGTTGAATATGTACTTTGTACCTACTTTTGAAACCATAATTGAGCTGCATCAATGAAGAACCACTGACAAGAACACAAATAACTTCTGTGTAAAACTTACACTTCGCTTTTACTTACTGTCTGTTACTCTGGAAGATAGAATACAAGGAATGTTAATATACCTACAGTATATATGCTCAGATTCCCATTGATAGCATTTTTTTATTTTAGAAAACAGAAGGCATTTCTTATTTACTGAGCTATTAATACTTTACTTGTGATTTGCTTCGGATGGCACGTGGGCTGCTCTAATTTATAAGAGCAGTTATCCAAAACTCTGTTGAATGTCCTGAAGAGAGAAGAAAAATAGTGAATTTAACCTTAAAATGTGCTGTATTTTAAACTGGTTTATAGCAATAGAAGTACAATCTGGGGTTTGAACCTGAAGATTTTAAAATGCTTAGATAGCCCTCCATACTTTGTTTGTAAGCACAGGCCCAGAGAACCAAGCATTTCTACTTTTTAAACTTCCAGCCTTTTTGTTTGTTATAGCTTTGTCATTCTTTGGAGGCGACTATACTGAAATAAATACAGTAAAATGAAAAAAGTATTCTGTGAGAAGTTAGAGCTATAGAAATATATTTTACTGATGCAGAAAATTCCAGCCCTAGTCATTTTGCCAAGAGCTCTCCCCAGTTTCAGCAGCTTTATCTTAAACTTAGATGGAAAATATGCATTGGTTTTTTGTTGATTTTATCACTTTATTGTATTTTACTTACATAATAACAACAGGTATTGCATTTTCATTTAAAATGCAATTTTAACTAGATTTAAATTCTAAGTTTTTATTATATTTGGGGGATTTTTTTTCAATTTAAAATTTCACTTTAGTAATTTAATCATTTTTGTCTACCCCCCCTGAAACTCATACAATGAGCTGGCTTGAAAAAATGACGTCTCACATGGTGTTGCTCAATCCTGGAAAAGCACTTTTCAATTTCCAGATGAAGCTTTTTTTCTATTTTCTGTTTCATTTAATAAGAATATTTTCTGACAGTCATAAAGTCTACACTGAAAGGCAAAAAACCTGTCCTGTGAGATGTTTGTTCTGCCTGACTCAGAGTGATGTGAGAAAAAGAAGAAAAAAGATCCAGATCTGTTGTAAATGAGGCAAAGTGTTACTTTGCAGTTTAGAGATCTCAATCACTATTCAAACTCACTTTCCATGTCCACAAAAATTGGTCAGAAATTCTGCTTTCTTTCAGTCTGGAAAAAAATCAGTTCTGGCGCCACGAAATGGAATTACCCTCTTGCCAGCTCTGCCCCAAACTTGCTCAGGTTGGCCTTTATTCGCTGTGTGTTTATTCTGTGACAGCCAGACAAATGACACGGTTTCATTTCTGCATCCACATGCTACCACTGAACACCTTCCTTGAATAAAACCCCCTCCTTGATGCTGCTGGGAGCAATTTCATTGCACCTCCCATCAACAGATGTGCCTCCAGCTTTGCCTCTCTTTTTTCCTGTGACAGGTTAATGGCACAGCTTCTCTGAGAGGGTCTTAAAATCAGCTTGAATAGACAAGTGCCAACGCAAGAGGCTCTCTGTTGTTTTGCATTTCGAAGAGAGCGGATGAGATGTAGTACATTTTGATGTTGTTACCCTTTGTATTCTTTTTGCACAGGTAAGGATTACTATGTGAGGCTTTCACTATGTGAAAACTGTTTGCTTTAGTCTGAATAAACTGAACAGTCAAAAAGAAAATAGCTGCAAGACATCGTTTAAAACAAATCTGTTCCCTGACATGAATAGCCAAAAGCAGACAGGCAGATTAAACTGTGATTATTTAATGCATTAAGAATCAGTGGGATATGCTCACAGGATTGAGTCTGAGTTGTTGACATATCTTAGTTTGTGTCCTGAATTTCCAAAATATCAGAGCTGTATTAACAGCAAGATATTACACTCCCAGTAATAGCTACCTGACTATGACTTACTGCAGTTTTCTGCCTAATAAACAAGTCTGAACATACTCAGTGACCAGAGCATTGCGAGTGACATCTTATTATAAGCTGTTGCAAACAGAATATCAATGCAGAAAAAAAATCCTTTCAGCTGCATATGCACAGGATAGATCAACCTTGCAGAGTATCTTCCTGATGCAACTAAGAGTAGAGGTAAAAATTCCCCTACCCTTTCTTTATTGGAATTATTTTGTTTTCCCTTTTTTATTCTTTTCCCATACATCTGTCTTGTAGCAGCTCATCACTCTTCAGAACCACTGGTTTCACCTCTGTACTGGGGCTGGCCTGTACAAATTACTTTTGAAGAGAGGAGAGAGGTCTACATACCATGGAGTAAGAAAGTAGTGAGGTTTACATTCGCTACTTTGTCGTATTTATGGTGCTACAGATCAAGTTCTAATTCCAGTTTTACTTGCAAAAACCAGATGCTTCCCCAAGGGAGCTGTTAGAATGCAGGACTTTCCTGATGCAGCAGCATGGCTGTCCAGACCCATGCAGCCAGTCAAGGCATCTCTGCTTCCTTCAGAAGGTGACTCTAGCAGAGCAACGAGAAAGAGAAGGTACAAATCCTGCTGCTCAAAGGGTGATAAGAAGAAGCCAAACTGACTGTGACCAGCCCAATCCTATACTGTGCCCAGGGCTCCACCCCACGTGGAAGTTTCTAAGTCCCCCACTCCAGGATTTCCAAAGCCAGGGGACAAGCCCTTACTACTGCAGACCATGCAATAGGAACTTAGCAGGCAGAAAAATGGAGCACAGTGTCCAGGTGAAACCCTCCTCCATGGTGGATTTTCACCATCAATCTCTTTGCTCTCACAGTGAGGTACAACTCCCACTCAGAGCACCAAAAAGCGGGGGTGGTTCTGGACCTCACTTTGTGCTGCTTTCCCATCTCACCTCCTTTCCCAAAGCCAGATGGTGCTGTGGGCTGGCAAGGAGGAGCATCTTGAGGTAGCTGCTAAAAGGAATGTGGGTCTTGGCTACAATTCAAAAGAAAGCAAGATATATTTAAGGAAGGTGTGTATGAGGTAAGAGACAAAGGGAGCCTTCCTCTGCTGGGTTTCCTTCGTGACTGATGTCAACCACCTTCACGGACACTTGGCCCATTTGAAACCACTTCTGGTGGGTCATAAAGGAGGAGATCAAGAGCTTGGGATGTGAGGCTGCATCACTGAGCCCACCTTTCTACCTTGTCGTGGGGGTGCTGGTGAAGTGGTGACTGAGAGTGACTGCTCAGCCTTCTCCCTCCTCCCTCCACGACAGACTCCATCCCTCCCACTGTTGGTTAGATTTTGGGTGGAGAATTGCTGCTGCCTGTTCCTTTCCTTACAGCGCTCTATTGATCCTCTTACTAATCACTTCAGGGCCACACTTTAAAATACTGGAAGAGGGGCTGCAGCAATGGCAGCAGCATAGCACATCTAGAGGAAACTCAACAGGTAAAGCACTAGGGGTAGAAGATGGAAGCGCCACAGTTGCATAGATGCAGCTTGGCAGAGACAAGCAGTGGGTGCTTGGTGGTCATGTCCAAATAAATGTGTGCCAAATTGCACCCTAAAACATCACAGCTACACTCTGCCATGCACAAGGCTGAATTTCTGAGAGCATTGTGCCTGCAAAGGGATTCGGAAGCAACAAAAATAGGGCATAGGACAGAAAAAAAAAAACTTGGGTCTGCTGCTTGAGCTACATAAACCTTCACTATTTTCCAGTGAAAAACACCTCTATGCAAAGAGTTTCTCTGATGAGTGAAACCAAGGACATTCCAAAATGATTCACGAGTGTGTAACCTGGCTACAGCTGACAATGACTGTGCCTTGGCAGGCTGGGATGACAGACTGAAAGATGAGCTCCTAATAAAATCAAGCTCAAAAGCAAAAGTAGAGAAAGCTCTAATGGCTGATAATTTAGCACAAAAAAGCAAGATATAAACAGCACATAGGAGTGCTCTGGTGTGCTGTTATGACCTACACGGTCACGTAATAAAACAGGTATCTGTAATAAAGCAGATATGAGCAACAGTCTCATGAGCCCACAGAGGTGAGGGTACAACAGCAGGACGTGCTATTACAAGAGAAGCAAACGTTAGAACACAGCAGGTTTGCAGCAGAGGTGGATTGCACTGTGCAAAGCAAAAAGCATGCCTGGTGAGAGGCAAGGTGTGCACAAAGACCCACATATAAACCCATCCTGCCTGAGTTCAGGGCAGCTGGACTAGCAGACAAGATCAAGCCATACACGCAGAAACAGGAACACAAATAGTTTGGATTTTACCATAGGTCAAAATAAGATAAAGATGGTGATAAGGCATTTGTAACTCTCCATCTTAACAGTTCCTAAAGAAATTTCTGTAACAGTCAAAGTCTGGATACAAATAGTTTTCAGCACAGTAAAAGTCTAAACAGGAACACTGTCTATGTGAACAAGATAAGGAATTAAAACAGTCCCCATATGCAAAAACGCAATATTAAAATGCAAGTACAGTCAATGATAGGATAATGTCAGCATCCAGGCCTTTTCCATAATGAATGTGTATTTTGCTTCAGTACTAGAAAGAAAAGGCTTAAAACAATTGGACTCAGTAACAAATTCACCAGTGGTGGAATTCACGGAACGAAAACTCACATCAGAGGAAACTGAGAAAAGGCATACTGATTAATTTAAAAACTCACCAAGTCTTTGCAAAGCCATGTTATCTACAAATACTGCTTATAATAAAGGCCAGAATAAAGGAGAGATGGCAACTTACAAGGGAATTGTACAGTTCCTAAAAGGTGGAGGAGCCCTTGATGTAGGTGAGAGGAAGAGAGAAAACAGATATAAACAGCTCCTTGAAGAGTCACACAGAAGGAGGATACTGCTGCCTATTTAGACTGGGACACCAGTGATAAACCCTGGCATCAAATAAAAAACCCAAATGCTACCACAGTGCTGCTTCCCAAATCATTGGAAGAGACTATTTTAATTAGAACTATATTTGAATTGCAGACATTTTAATTACATCAGTAAAATGAAAAGCTAATAGTTTACTCACTGCTTTCTACTAATACAGATCTTTACCCTATTGGTTTCTGGGGTGTTTTAGAACTCCTGAAAGACAGAATATTCACAAAGTGACATTATTTCAGACATTGTTATTGTTACTGTTACTGTTATTGTTATTGTTACTGTTATTATTAATCTGTCGAGCTTGTCTTGACCTTCTGCTAATAATTAATCTAGAATTTTAAAATTATTTTTACTTATCTTTTACTCGAATAACACCCATGCACAAAACATCAGAAAGCCCTAATTCATGAATTAGTTATTCACTACCTTGAGGTAATCGAGCTGTTTTAGAGACATGTTACTGGATTCTTTGTAAGTTGACTTTTATCAGGGAAAAGGGATGACTCACTGGAGGTCAGGCAGGATGGCACAATACACCAGGTGTGGTAGATAGGAACTCTAGTAGGCAGGTTGTAACAGCAGCAGCAGCAGCTAAATCAGAGAGTCAGATCACACACAACGTGATCTAAGATTCCCTGAGTCAGAAGTTTTAGAGAAGGTTTTGAAGTAGTAACTCAGACTAAGTGATTTTTATTAAACCAGGACACATTTATTTTTGTAAGTGCTAGCATGCATATCTGCAGGTTACTATTCAGAGCTTCTGAAGATGGTAGTTTTACTTAAATTATTAGTCTGAAGTTTTTCTGCTTATTGACCTGCATGCAGCTGGGCTCCAGTAAGGTGTGTTTGTTGCCAAGATGTGGAAGACAAGCACTAAACCTAGGGCTCTGTAACTTGTAATTCCACAATGATCCCTGCAGCTTTGTTGCCATCACCATGCAGCAGCCCTGTCACTTATGTCTTGTTCAAGGCTGAGAAAAAAGCTGTGTGTTTTAACCAGGATGGGTCGGCAAGAAAGCAGAAAGCACAGGTTGGAAGCTGTGTTTCAGTTCCCTTTGCAGCCCAAAAGGTAAATGTGAACTGGAGCAAGTTACTGTTGATGGTGGGAAGGCCAGGAGCCAAAGGGGCTCTTCAGGCTGAGCTGTGGGTGTGTTTACATGGCCTGATGAGTTAGCCCAGAGCTCCATACAGGCCACCCAGCTCTGCTGAGAAGCTGTGCACATCTGGTCAGACGAAATTGCATTGCAAGCCAGCCCTTGTGGTAACAGAGGTAGCTCAGCCAGAGCTGGCTCCAGTGTTTTGTATTGAACCGTATTACACTGCATGTATACTTCTGTCTTCTCATTTCAGGGCTTGGTTCTTCTGGATTAGGGATGAAGTCTGCTACTGATAATACCTCTGCTACACCCCTTCTTTAAACAAAAATTCTGACAGGTTTCTCAACAGAGTCCTGTAACCTTATTTAATTCAGCTTCTACAAATACCAGCTTACAGTACTTAAGGCTAACCAAATATCTCTCTATCTCTGTCAAAAACCTGGAGTTATTATTTTACTGGAGATCCTTAGCTTCCTGTAGTTGTGCTTTATTACTGTTGCACAGAGCACATCACACGCCTTGGGGAGCAGTAAGTGCTACTGCATGAATTACATCAGCACACAGTGCTGCCAGTCTCCCTCTGGTGCATCACTCACCGGCAAACTGTGAGGGTGTCCAAGGCTGGATCATACTGCCAACCTGAAGGAATCAAACATCTAGAGTGACAGCTAAAAATAGATGCACAGTTCAGTCTTTACCACCGTGACCCCTCTACAGACTGCTGGAGGACCCGCAATCCCAACTCAGCCCTGCAGTTTTACTCAGATGCCATACATACTATTCATTTTTTAAAAGCTGGTTTTGACGCAGTGGAACTTTTTGAAAAGCAGCCCCACTCCACACAGCTGCCAAGCCTTGCCTTCCCCCTTCCTTGTCTCTCTGGTCTGCTCAGGGGAAGGTTCCAATGACATCCTCCTCATAAATAATGCCAGGTCAAGCAGCTCCCATGGAGTCCCCTGGTCCTCTTTGCCTTCCCCCTCATCCTACCTTCCATGTTCCCATACTGTTCCTGATAATCCTAAGCAATCCTAAGTAATCACACAGCTAGATTAGACCCTGTTCCCAGCACCCACAGAACAAGCTCTCAGGTTGATCCCAGAATGACACCTATCTCTCCATCTCAGCCAGAACTTCTTGCACAGCTTTCCAGCTCCTCATACCAATATCTAGTTTCCTTGCTTTTTGGAAATTTTCTATTCCCATGATCTCTTGCCCTCTGAGAAGGGCTTTGGATCAAACCACTTCTTCCAGGTTTCAGCTAGCTTGCTGCAATTAGTGACTCCACACCTCTCATCTGCCAATCTAAAGCCTCTGTCAGCAAAGGAACATCTTTCCTTCACATAGGAGCATTGTGTATCACAGAACTTTTCAGGAAAACTCATAGCATCAGGCAGTTAATAATTCAGTTAATAGTTCCTTCAATGGACTTCCTAGAGTGTTCCACAGGAGTGGGGTGATTTCCAGTAGAATGACTAGAAAAGCAGCCACATCTAAAGAACAAAATACATTCACCTGCTCATGTCATGCCTTCTACTTGCCTTTCCATACCTCTGCATCTCTGAAACTGCCTGGGTTCAGGCTACACCAAATGTTACCTGAAAAACTCTTCTTTGTCATTTCTGCTAAGACAAAGCATTTTATTAAAACCCCAAGAAAACCCATTTCAATACTTGTTTTAGATTCTACCGAGCACATTCAGTAAGGTTGCTCAAAGACACCAGGTTGTTGTGAATGGGAAACTGGAAGTGTACAGCAAGATTCAGACTTGCAAGTACTCTTGGGTAAGTGTCAGATGGTGCAGAGAGGGCAGGAATTTTGTGGGAGAGCTCATGAGGTGAGGTAAGGCTACAAATCCTACCACACCTGTATTCAGAACTTTGAAACAGGAGAAGGAGGCAGCTGAGTTCTTTATGATATTATCACAGCCTGTAGTCCCTGGCAGGATTTCACAGGCCTTGGGGAGTGAAAGCAGAGAAAAAACCAGTTGGGACAGAGACATTTTCAGCACAGGCAATGGGAACTGCTAACGAAGGACAAAGGCAACAAAAAAGAATGATTAAGAGTTCCAGTATTTTATTGGTGAGTTTGACATCTGGTTAAACAATACAGACATTTGGAACTGAACATCCAGTAGCTCCCATATACAAACCATCACGGTACCTTGGCAAATTCACAGGGCACAAGGAAAAGCCATTTAAATGATGCAGGCTCCCAGGAGCAGGACAGACAGTAGTAGGTAAGCAGGTTAGCTGGAAGGACTGGGAAGGGAACGAAGGAGAGTGTGGGATATCCAAGCTCTAGGCATCTGCCTTCCCTAGCTCAAATCAACCAGCTAATTTCCCCAGGTGCTCTCTATAGAAAAAAGCTTCTCCAGAGAACAATTCACTGTACAATATTATACTGCTGTTCTACACAACTCCCATGAATTTATTCCCCGTTTCCTAGGGAAATACTGCTCTCACCAGCAATTGCAGAGCATGCCCAGGGAGATGTGCTGACTAATTTTGATGCCTAGAGATGCGTGAATCTCCTTTCCCTTTCCCCTCCCTCCCCAACTACCCATTTTGAGTTAGCATGTAAACAAGTGGCATTCACCCCATATTCACAGATGAGGAGTTTGTCAAGGAACAGGACCTCTCACTGGCTGTCATACATAGCAGACATACACAGAAGATTCTAATTCATTCTAATCCCAGGTGGACTGTTTGTGTTTTGCCGAAAATCCACTTTTCCCGCTCTTACAGCATGAGATCTGCCCATGCCATGTCCACCACAGTGGCACAGAAGTCCCTGTGGCTGCTCAGTAAGGCATCCATTTGGGTGGACAGGCAGAGGATCTCCCTGCACAAATCTGTTGCCAACCCACATGGGTCTCAGTCCACTGAAGGCAATAAGAGAATTTTCACTGATTTTAACAGATAGGGTAGATTTAAACAAATGTCACATGCAGAATTCATTCACACATCAACACACATCATTCACACACTGCTAAAATCTGACTCATTTGGGAGAAAATTGTACAGACTTTCCTTTCTTGTTTCCAACAAACTGAATTGTATCCAACTTCTGAATGAACATTTACCCAAAGGAAGATTTTTTAACTGTCAATAGTGACTGGCTATAATTATGTATACATTCATACTCCCTTATTAAAAAGTTGCCCAAATGATAAAGCAGGAAAAAAAAAAAGATTGTTTTGGTTTGAAAGAACAATTGCACAGACTGAAGTTTGTTGCTACATTAATATAGCACCAACAGATGCTGTAATTAGAAAGTAAAAGACAACCAGAGGAATCATTAATAGTGTTGTGCAGTGCTTAAGCTTCTAAAACTAAAATGCTTCTTTAGGGAAGTGATAATGTTTTCATATGTGATCCTGTGACTACAGTAAAAATGCTAAAGACCCGTTCCCACAAGTGTCATATGCTGTACCCTGGGCTGGTTTTGGCTGGGGTAGAGTTAATTTGATTCAGAGCAGCTAATACTGGACTGTGTTTTGGATTTCGCTAGAAACAGTGTTGATAACTCAGGGATGCTTTACTTATTGCTAAGAGGTGTTTGCACAGCCTCAAGGCCTTTCCTGCTTCTCACCCCATCCCACCAGCAAGTAGGCTGGGGATGCACAAGAATTTGGGAGGGGACACAGCAAGGACAGCTGACCACAAAACAATATTCCATACAATATGGCATATAAAGCTGGGAAAGGAGAATGAAGGAGGGGGGACATTCAGAGTGCTGGTGCTTGTTTTCCCAAGTCACCATTGTGCGTGATGGAGCCCTGATTTCCTGGGAGTGCCTGAACACCTGCCTGCCCATGGGAAGCAGTGAATGAATTCCCTGTTTTGCTTTGCTTGCATGTGCAGCTTTTGCTTTACCTGTTAAACTCATTATCTCGACCCACCTTTTTTCCCCTCACTATTACCTTTCTGATTCTCTCCCCCATGCCACTGAGGTACAATAAGCAAGCAGCTATCTGATGCTTAGTTGTCAGCTGGGGTCGAATCATGACATAACCACATGGACATATTTGCAAATTGCTCCATTTTCTACAATACTATTCTAAATTTATCACTATTCCTAATGAATTTCTCTGTTTCTAGGAGTACATTAGTGATTTTCTTTTCTTAAATGCAAGATATTTATTATTTTTTGCTATGATCCACTCCCATGCTGAATTAGAACACAAATGAAGGAGAATAATATGCTGCTTCCAGTACAAAAAGAAAAATATTTAGATTCAGTAGAAAGGAGGCAGAGAATGCATTAGTTCAATGCATGTTCCTAATCTGTGCTGGGAAAAGATTTCTATGTTGGCACAGAGCACCAGAGAAACTGAATGAAATCAGCACGGCATCTATCAAGAGACAAGACTTTTCTTCTATTCTGGGTTGATACCAATACAGATTCTATTTGAAGGTAGTTGACCTCCAGTGTGAAAATCAGGCACCCCCAAAAAACATACAACCCACCCCCCCACACACCTAACAAGCAAAACTACTAATTAGAGCAAACACACAAAACAATTCAGGGCAACTGGAAGAAAAGGTCAGGACTATGGTGGCACAAGTTCTGTATTTCAAGTAAAGAGGTGGAAAACTGAACTGGAACATCTTTCTAGCTAATACTTCATTCTAGAAAATAGTACATGAATACTATTGAGACACATTCATTTCCAGACATATCTGGAATGAGGAGACAGACCCTGAGAGAGAGAATTATATATAGTATTTACAGTCCTGCAGGATCTACTCTCAGGGATATTTCCAGCTGAATCACAGGAAAGCTTGTTGTTGCTAGGACAAGAGGAAGGACAGAGATGCATCAGAGCAGGGGAATTGCTTTGGTCTGGTGCAAACCAGAAGGCACAGGGTACAGCCCAGACTCTCCAGACCACCTGGAGAGCCCAGGAATCACAAGTACTCAAAAAGAAGGTCATGAAACAGAAACACCAACTGCTTGATGGCAACAGTGAGTTCTAGCCCTACAGCTTTTCTGCCTGCCATGTTCTTCCTTCCCTAAGAGCAGTCTCAGGAATAGATTTTCTCTGGCTCTTCGCAGTACTGTTGGATCACCTCAGCAAGGTCAAGACACCGCAAAATTCGCCATTTCTCAGCAGCCAGCTCCTCCTTGGAGACCTGGCCCAGCAGTTTCTTGGCAAAGAGGTTCTGATCCTGCATGAAAAGGCCCACAGAAGACCTTGGGGCTTCAGGGAAGTTCTCCAGGCAACCACTTGTGAAACAGAAGTTGATTTTCTTTTCACGTCTCATCCCTGGTCCCCTTTCTTCAATCCAAGTCAAGGGTCTAGTGTGAAGGAGCAGAGAAAAAGTATTAATTAAGAAACTGAATCAACAATTCTAATTTGTTTGGTTTTTTTCCTCAGCATTTACAGAAAACACTCTAATAAATGCACTGTTTTTGAATATCAGTCATTGCACACTTAGGCAATGTGTCCTGACCAACATGCCTTGTGGTTACAGAGCTCAACAGCAGGTAATAGTCATACCTCTGCTACTGTTGCATGCCATGACTTTCAGCACACCATCTAAGCTCTTTCCAGCTTTGTTTTCCCTATGAACAAACTTAAGCAAGCAACATCAAGCCATGTCATAAGGAAGAGGGAAGTCTGTGGGCTGTTTGTTTGTGGGCTTGGACGAAAAGTGCAGTTAAATGTCCAAAAATTTTGTACATAATTCAGTCACATCTAAACTCGAAAGGTCCTCAATGTCTAGTCATTCCTCCAGCAAGAATAAATTTAAGTCACACAGGTTCATAATGATGACTCAGGTGCTACTATGTGAGCTGAACCCCACCCCTTTGGGATGAGCTGGACAAGTTCACTGACACAGACACAAGTGTCCGTACTCTTTGAACTTTTAAAATGTTTCATTCTCATCACTGGGAGCACTGAGCTGATCCTAAAAATTATACCTACAGAGACTCTCAGGCAGGCCTTTCTTAATCACAGCAGAGTCCTGTCTTACGCCAACATAATAGCACAGCCTCCAAACCAAGCTTGGTGGTAAGTGGTTATTGATGGTTATTATTATATATAGCTGGTTATTATTATATATAGCTCACACCTTCCTTCCCAACTTCCCATCTTGGCTGAGGGGAAAGGAGCCATGGGACATGCTGTGCCACTTCAGGGGTCTTAACAGACTCCTTGACCCAACACTGCAATGCCTTTGAGGAATGGTCCTCAACATCAGCCACAGTCATGATCCTCCCTTCCTGCTCTTTTGTCAGCTGCCTGAACCGCACCACTGCCTTTCTGCAGCTCATTCATCAGCACTCACTACTGCCTGTGTTTAGAGGATGCACATTACTTTTCTTACTTGGTTATTGATGGCCCTTCCACAGTCCTTATGGCCCATTTTAGTCTGCCACTCACAAATTATGAAGGCATCAATAGCCCAGAAGGATACTGTCTCCAAGTACTGCCCATTAAATCTTCAGTATCATTAGATCTGTAAAGAAAGCCCTTGTCAATCTGCCCTGAACACATTTTGCAGAGCACTCAGCTTAATGTTTCTGCACCTCTCATCGTTTATGCTCTAGGATTCAGCTTCTATATTTACATCATCATATCAATTATTCTTTGCTCACCTGTACATCCACATCCCCACCACTCCCCCTACAAATTAAGCATGGCCAGATGAACCCGACTGAACAGAATAAAACAACTAGAGGGGGAAAAAATACCCAAATCACAGCCTGCAAGAATGCACCAAAAAAATTCCCAGAGGACTAATAAATGCAAAGGCACCACGCGTTTTAGGAAGTCCCAGGGCTACATGTCCCTGCAAGGCAGAAGGGTGTTTGGGGGCCATATTGCTCAGTGTTTTCCATGTTCCCATCCTCCTTCCCTGAGGTAAAGGCTGTTGATCTGGGTCAGAGGCAGGCTGCTGAGCAATTTGGGCCTTTCTCCGACTTGACAGAGCTGGTTTTATATCCCTATGATAGTAAACAGTCACAGAGGGTTCAGGCCACTGTTATTCAAAGCTGCTTTATCTCAGGTAGGCAGGCATGAAGAAACCACTGGGCAGGCACAGGCAAAGATCTTCATCATGTAATAGCAAGGAGCTCACGATATGATCCAAAACAGGCCCTGTCAGTGCAGGATCACCTCCCTGGGGTGATCTAGAGCAGATGCACACCAGTGATCAGGCTCAAGTGTATGCCTTCTGCTCTAGATTGGGAAGCCACTGAACCAGAAGCACAAACATGCAGAGCGGGCAGAATTTAATCAAAGTGATTAGAATGACTGATTTAGATCAGTGAGCAGGAAAATGCTGGATTTACGAATAGATTTATCTTCTTCTGCAATTGGATTTTTAGTCATTTTCCCAAAGAGAGGTTGATTCTACCTGACTGGTAAGCAAAACGTATTCATTTTTAATTAACAACAACTTCTACTCTGAAATAAGCCTCTTGTTTTGCTATAAAGATAAATATGTTGCAAGTCCACACAGTATTTAAGCGATTTTGTAGCTTAAGAAACGGATTCGTATTTTATGTCAAAAAATTGTGAAGGTCTGTAGCTTTTTTCATAGACAATTTACCCATTTTCATTAAAGATTAGTATCAAAGTATTATCTAGCTACAGATACATTTAGTTGTTTAGAAGTGTTAGTAGTGTTACTTACAAGCAACAAATCCAACATTTTTGATAGCTGAATAAAGCTGATTACATATGTTGGGTAGTTAAAGAAGAAGAAAATTTAATCAAGCACTAACAAACCACTTTTATACTGACTGTTTGCAAAGCAAACAGTCTGCAGTGAAGAAAACACCCTGACTTCCTATGGCCATTTTGTCCTTCCAGATTTTAAACTGATAGCATTTTCTTAGCTACATTTTAATCAGAGATTGAAAAAGACTTTTTGAGTTCCTGATTCCCTTTTTCCTCGAATAATGAGTGGCCCTTGCTGGACTGCAATAGCTCAATAAACCAATATGAAGCAAACACACTTTGTACCTCCAGAAGAATTAAGCTTGTTTCATGCTTGAAAGAATTCTGGGTCCACTCATCTTAAAATTTTATGCAGCAACTTCTGCAGAAAGCATGTATTACATCATTTTCTATGAATGTTCAATTTGAAGATATTTTATTAGACTTTGTAAGCTTAGATCTCCATAAAAACATAACTTCAAATGTTTATTGTCAGAATACGTTCAGAAAATATCTTCAATTTCTTTTAAACATTTTCATTTTCACACTTTGAAAATGCCAATATTTTTAGTTTATCATTAAATCAATGAGAGGTTCCCTTAGCTTGGATGAGAATTAGACAATTGGACCCTATCCCTAGTTAACATCAAAACAGATGCTGCCTAAATCATTATCTCTGAGCTTGCACTAAAAATTGATTTCTGACATTTACTGAATCCAAGCTCCGTAATCCTGGGACAGGAACTGCAGTCCCAAACCAGACGCGCTGTCAGTAGAGGTTTGACTTTTCCTGGATTGCTCAATGTTGTATCACAGAGAGGCTGTCAGCTCAGCTGTCTTGGACACACAACAGAGGCAGAGGTCATCTCTCAAATAGCTGGGTGCAGGCATTAACACACACCTCCAAAATCCACCCGGAGCCAGACGAGCAGCCAGGATGGGCTGTGCAGCGGAGACAGACTACACCCTTTGCACAAATCCCTGCTTAACAAGCAGAACACAAGCTCCTGCATTCTGCACCTGCTGTATTTTCCAAGGCAGAAAACAGGATGAATTAACCTGATTTCTCAAGGTTACTGTATTCACGTCTTTCAAAAAAGGATGGGATAGCTCTCATGAAAGGTACAGACCTTTCCCATCCTTCAGCAAAATAAAGGTTGGGCAAATTAGATCCGTAACACCACCACCACTACTGCTGAGCCATAATTTCACTCGACAGAGAGTGGGCCAAATTCTCTGCTGCAGTAACTCCACTGACGTCAGTGGGGGAAGGTCAGCAGGAAATATGGCCCCAGCACTGAACACAATACAGGAACGCTATGTAATTTTCCACCCACCCTAAATTATCCCAGAGGCATAAAACTGACTGTCCCCAAAGTTATTAAAACACTCCTGGTGAGAAAACACTTACTGATCCATACAAACAGTAGTGGCCAAGAGAAGCAGATATCAGTTCATGGTGTGGAGCAGGAAAAAAACCAGTAATCCAGAAACAGTTCTGTATCCAGCAAATATTGTACATAGCAGCTAAGGACTACCCAGGAGACAGGACAGCCAGGGAAATGTTTAAACCACCCGCTAGTTCCATCTGCTGGAATTAGTTCAAAATCTCACCCTATCTAGATCTTTACAGCTACTTATGTTACTAGAAAATTGCTAAGAGGGTAAACAGAGCTTGTATACAGAGTTCTGTCCTCTCACTTGGAAATGCTGTTTTATTTAAAGGGAGAGGAAGATTGCTAAAACAAGATGATAATCCCATGATAAACTGCAATGGGGTTTGTAGCAGTGGCTGATGAAATGCTTAACCATGGTGAAGTTAAAAGTTCAAATGAGCCCTGATTATTCACCCCCCACAAACAGCTAGTCCTTCAGGTTACTACTTTAACTAAACATTTATCTAAAATGCTGGGTTAGGTTTGGGCTTTTTAAGAGATCTACTAGCACATCTGCAACCACAAAAGAAAAAAAAAAGGAACAAATAGTTCCGTCACCATTGCATAATTTCTCTCTACCTTTTCATGTCAGATAATTCTCAAGTTGTATCTTGTTGCTCTAAACTGACATTGTAAGTAACTTCAACCTATTTGAAAGGACATGAACTCTGCACAGATGGTCCAGAATGACCAAACCTGAGAGTTTGCACCAGTCTTTGGACCAAGCTGAGTACTCAATTGACAGTATGAAATACTGATAGCTTACTTCATACTTATACCACTTTTTAGTAAGGCTATTAAAAACATCCTATTTGATAGGAAGGATATTATCACCACATAACAAAAGGGAGATCAAACTCAATATTATAAAATGCATCTTTAAAAGACATGTACACTCTCATGCCAGCCTCCACCCATTCTGTTTCCACAAGAGGAGAAGAGGATGCAGAACACCTGCACACAGAAGTCCTGCAGATGATGCGGAGCCCGGCTCACGTGTTGCCACAGACATTACTCACTTCTTGTTTGCCGTCTGAAAATGAACAGTCATTCTGGAATAATTCTTATCCTTCTGCTTCTCTCTGGTGGCAGAGGTAACAGTGAGATCTCCAAAGAGGTCAATCAGCCAAGTCAGGCGGGCAATTCCACTAAAAGCTGGGAATCCTGATTTGTTTTCATCGAGGACACTACCTGGTGGAATAGAAACTCTTGAGGAATAGGAAAAAGAATAATGCCTTCTGTATAGCAAAGGATGAAGAAACTGCAGTGTTGCAGGCTTAAAGATCAGGGTGTAGAAAGATCATGAGTGGATGGACTGAGTAGGAAAGTCGACAAACATGGTCAGTGTTGAAAGGGATCAGTTGATGAGCTATGGCAGAGAGGGCTGCACAAAGTACATGTACAACAAACCTTTCAGGACATGTTGTGGACAGGAGGGTGTATATGGATTCAACAAGGAAATTATCCAGAACCAGTACCTGTGTCTCTACTCAGTTTATAGACAGACTCTTGTGTAAAAGGGCTGAATGAAGCCTGGAAGCACTGGCATCCCTGTGGAGCAGTCAAACAAATTCAGACGGACTTTGATATCTTCAGAGCTACTGACCTGTGAAATGCAATGTTCCCTTCACCAGGTCTTTCCCAGCCACCTCTTTTTTCAGCTGCTTGTACTCTTCAGTAAGAAGTTCAATGTGCTCCACATGGAGTACTTCATCTGCCATTAAAAAAAAAAAAAAGAAAAAAAAAGGCAAAAATCAGAACAGATTAAATATAAGTTTTCTGAGGGAATCAAAGTCATGTGTAAACAGTAAAGGCTTCACTAGCCACCAGTGGGAACTCATTTAGAAATATTCTCATGCATGGCTCACAAAGTGACGTCAGGAAGAAAATCAAACATGGGCCCTGAGCTGAAGCATCAGTCTGGGTAAAGGATTTTCGGGAGACAACAAATACAGAGACTACGGGAATGGTAGCTGCTATGTTTAACAGGAACTCTGTAATGAAACCCAGTGCCCAGCTAAGGCTGAAACATGAGATTTCAGAGTAACAGATGGATTAATTCTTGGCCTCTTTCCCCTCACATTTCCTTGTTCTGCATTTTTCCTCCCAGGGTAGTAGGAAAGAAAAAAGGAGGGGAAAAAATAGCATAATGCTCAGACCCAGACTGGAACAGTACGTTAAGAAGTACCTCCCTCCATTGCAATTAATTGGGCTACTTTGAAATACAGGTTATCCAATACAAGTTGAATGTGTCCCTCATTCAGTATGTGTTTTTCTGGAAGATTTCCAGCAGAGTCAGTGTAGGCTGCTGACAGTAACTGCTGCTGTTTCAAGAAAAGAGGCATAAATTCTGCTCAACGGGAAACCATTTGGTGAGCAACAAGGCAGTAACTGGTGCTGGTACAGGGAAACAGCAAAGCAGAAATCCTACACCTCCGGTGTTTCAGGACAAAAGTCACAAAAGGAGATTTTCAAGAAGCAGTGGTATAAAAATTGCAGCTTGTTCAAATGATTTGCACTCCGCTCCTGCCCAGCACTGCTCTTTCCCTTCAGCCCCATTCATCCCCACTGGCCCCAAATGAACTGCCAGCTTCCAACCCTTTGCACCACTGGGATGAGACCACACATTTTCCAGAAATAAAGAGATTTCGCTCAGAGACAAGCTGTCTTTCAGACAGGGATGCCTTGCTGGCCTACAGTAGCATGAGCAGCTCTGTGTGGCCAGCACATCACAAATGCTAGAAGCTAGGAGAGCTGTTTGCAGTTTGATTTCCAAGGAGTGGACACAGAATTGCAGAAGCCCAATAGCTGCACTCATAAAGTGCTTTACTATCAGTGTGACAGAAGTTTTCCTCTTTAATTGGATTCTAAGTGTCACAAATAGAGACTAGAGTTTTTCTGAGGGCAAATATACCTTTACTTTTAGCATTGACATTTGTGTGTTTGTTTCCCTACTGGCACAAGTCTTAAACCCTAGCCTGGCACATCTCTGAGACAGTCATACTCCCTCGCATGTGCTGACTAATAGTAGGCTGGAGATTTGCCTTTGAGTTTGGTGCCTTTGGTGCTACTTAACAGGTAATACTGTTTACACTCTTGAGAACAAATGTGTTACCTTTCTGCTCAGCCATCTCCCAGAGCTCATGGGCTGCCTTAGCAGACAAAGCCATGGGGTACTCAACAAGGACATGTTTCCCAGCTTCTAAAAACATTCTGAAAGGGATAAAAGATCAGCCATTAAAAAGAATATTATCCTAACCTTCTGTCACCACAGTGAAAGCTGCTTCTCATTCCCATAGCCAGCTCCATATGGAGAGATGCACAACATGGAGTAACAGAAATAAATGGCAACTTTCCTAGCAAGGATGTTGTGGTGGCTACACCACACATTTAAACAGCAGGGAAGCAGGGTTTTAATTCTTCTTTTGCCACAGAATTCCCTCACTCACCTACATCAAATCACTAAAATGCTACAGCATTGAGCACTGCAATTTCTGACTTACAGACACGTAAGTAGCTGGAGTGGGGCACTGGACTACCCTTCCACAATATAATCTGCGAGGAAAGACTTTAAATCCCGTTTTAAGCTGCCTGTCCATCAAACACAGGCCTAGAGGTATGGAAATGGAATTACTTGGGAAATTAATGCATCTTAAATCCTACTCTCTTCCAGGGCTTATTGGTGCTCCAGGGAACTCACTATCATTCACTTCAGGCCTCTAGTCTCCAGTCTTTCCTCACTGTTCATATCTTCTCCTGCAACAGCTTTACACAGCTCCTCTGTGCTTCTAAAATACAAGGGAAATGGGGAAAAGAGGGGGGGGAAACTCCTCAAAATACCTGATGGTTTCTTCATGGCTTCTGTTCTCTGTGCTGATGAAGGCTGCATGGATGTCTTTGTTTCTCAGAGCATCTTCCAGGCTAATCTGCTTAGCCTCATTAATATTGCCAAAACTTCTCCTGCATATTTAGCATAAATACAACCAGAATATAACTGTCACAGTCTGTTTTTCCCAACCATATGTTGTGTAGCAGTACTTAAAAATTGTTCCCATGGACCACTGTCTCACTGAGTTCAACCAGGGTATAACAAAGGCAGTTTGTTATCTGGGAAGAGCATGAGCACTTACAGACAGAAGTGGAACGGAGAAGAGAACAAAAAAAGTGGACCAGTGTGTAGGTGGTGGTATCAGTCCAGAAACTGGCCTGCTATTGAACTGCCAAGTTCCTTTTGGTTTTGGTGTTTTGGTTTTTAATAAGCATTATTACCAAAGAGATGTTGTAAAAGACTGACTTGAAAGACGACGGTGCTCCTATGGGAGAACTTCTCCCCACCATCCAAGACAACGTGGACAAAAGCACTCAAATTGGCAGGGCCACACATAACTGCAAGTACAGACAAGCAGGAGAGAGACAAAGCAGATGCTTGGTTATGATGGCTCACCTTACAACACACACAGCATGTCAGTGCTAAGGGGAAAGCTCTCTTGGCCAGCAAGCTGAGCACATCTCCAGCTGAAAATGAAAAACACACACTCCCCCCAGAAAGCCCTTTGCATTACTACTGACTGGAGCAGGCACCTTGACAGTGTTAGGATAGGTGACAGAGGGCAGGAAGGCAGGCCACAAGAAGGACTTGAAAGCAAAGACAGGTGATGTTTGGGTGTGACTGGGATCCAAGGAAGATTACTGAGAATCATGCATTTCAACAGCATTGTTTCTCCAAAAAAGTAGTGGAAACCCTATCTTCAGTGCTCTTCAAGGTTACCTGTAGCACTGGCAGAGGCATCAGAGAAACAAAAGTGCATTTGGCAGGAAGATAAAGTGGGTGACCTAATCAGTCCTTTCCGTCTCAAACAACCCTGCATGGTTTAAATATAGCTGGAAAAATACACTCACAATCTGAGATCCATAAATGTACTGCCTAACTCTTTCAAACTTTTATGCTCCACTGTAATGGGTCAGACAGTCCAGCAGGAATGTTCAGAGGAAGGTACACACTAAATTTCCACAGTTCCAAACTAGTGAGAAAAACTCTTGTTCTCTAAGAAGTGTAAGAAGAAACGTTATTCCATGTACCAAATCATGGGATTTTCTTTAGATATCTACAGGTTCGATACCTGGTTTTAAAAAAACACTAGAATTTTATTATGAAGTTGGAGTACTGGGAGCATTAAAACATGTTTTTGTAAAAGAACATTTTAGAACTCTGTAAAACTTATTTTTTTAACATTTCTAGAAGTGTCATGCAGACACTAGATCGTTAGTGTACTTATTGTTTGCACTACCTTAAACCTACAGGAAATTCCAGTTGGACAATTTCTTTTTATCATACAGATCCTATAGCAAGAACATCTCTCAGTCTTTATTTTAGTAATTTCTGAAAGATATCTCACTAAGGTAACCTATTTGTTCCCTCTTGCAAAGCTTTCTGTGCTCACTTCTGAGCTGGCATTCAGAATGACAGGTACATATACATGAACTTTCCCTTTTCAGTCTGAAAAAAAATAAAAATTGCAATATACACATTAAACACGCTAAGATGAAATTTCTAACCTGGATACAAATCCGAAGAGTTTCAGGTGCTCAGAAGGGCTGGAAGGCATTGGATTCATCAAGTCTCGGATTCGTGCTAAGCCAGCAATTCCAACTCCAACCACCACTGTCCCAAACATTTTGCTAATCTGTCCAAAAGAGAGAAAAAAAAAAGAGGCAACATTTATTTTTTCTTGTGGCAGGGACAAGCACAACTGGGAGGGAAGGTGAGAGAATGGATTACTACTGAACCCTGCTTTCATAGCACCAAACCTTATTCAGGTGTCAGCAAGCAGCTAACAGAAATGTGACGCTATAGGCTACTGAGCTCACTCATATCCCATTGAAATGGGATCAAGCAGTTCAGCCTGTCATAGGATTGCTCTTGAGATTTGTATTTAACAGCTATTAAATCACAGCTCCAGCAAAGTTCTTCCTTTCCATGAATAGAAAGCAGACTTCAAAAGTGAGACATTCTTCTATTTATATCGCCGCTTCCAAGCTGGAAAGGAGCCAAAAGGTTCTGCAAACCCAGCAGAGTTTTATATAAACCCTGCTGACTTCCTGAGCGTCTGCAGCACGGTGCCACACAGACAGTCCCAGTGCTCAGCAGTATAGTTGGAATACTTTGGGACAGGAAACAAAGAGCATCTTTGCTTTCCCCACTTAAGCACCAGCACGTCCTACAACGTCAACCTGTAACCAACCATCTGATAATTTGGTCAAGATGCTCGCTTGACATTTCCATGCACAAAGAAAGCTCTGCCATCTCTTAAATGACAAGCAGGCATGTCTTTAAGATTTACATCTCCCAAATGCAATTGCTGACACAATTGCATAATACGGAGGGTGAGACTGGTATTTCACTCACTGGCTGGGCTGCTGGGCCTCTGGCAACAAATTCTTCTGTTGGTTTTATGATTTGCTATTGATCTGCGGAAGCACTGGGCAACTGGTGTAACCTTGCAAACCTGCACTGTTCCAGCACCCTGAGGACTAGCAACACTTTGTAAATTAATTTAAGATTTACAGGAAAATGGCTTAAAATGAGTCAGGTCAGATCAGACTCTCTTCATTTTCTGTTCCTTCCACCTCATGAAAGCATCCCTTCAGCCTCTGTTTCTTCTGTTTCAGTCTTCTTCCTGCCACTGCCAATACCTTCACCTGAGTGCACACTAGATTGTTTACACTACTTGGCTGCAGCCCTTCACAACTTTCTGAGATTGAGATGGGTAAATGAACAACCTCGCTTAACTCCTCCTTGTGCCTCCTGTCTGACACAATCGCAGTGCAGCAGCAAAGCCATAAGCGACTGTTCTGGCAGTGCAAGAGGTTGACAGCTGCTGGCACAAAGGAAAAAAGATCCCCTCTTCAATCACGTGCCATGTCTGTATTTTGTTTTCCTGTAAGCTCCTGTGTACAGTGCTGAATGCCACTCACTTTATATATGGCAAAAAGGTACAAAGCTAAAACACAGAGCAGCATGTTCAGTGTAAGAAAAGAAATGAGTGATATATCAAACAGTTCTCTAGGGGAATTACAGTGACATTTTGTTACCAAGTATTTGAAGTATGGCATGATGACAGCATTCACCAGAGAACAGCAGTGCATAGGGCTGAGGGAGAGGGGGGGAAAAGGATGGCAACGGAACCACAAAACTCATTTTCAGTACCATCCAAAGGCAGAGTCCTGGTTTGGGCTCTCTATCATATTTGCTTTTCTTTATGGCCAAAGAGAAAAAGAGACAGACTTGCAGAATGACTTCAGCTGGAAGGAGCCTCAGAAGGTCACCCAATCCAAACCCCACTCAGTTCTACCAGGGCCATGCTGAGTTCTGACTGCCCCTATGGCTGGCAACCCCTCAACCTCCCATGCCCCTGCCACAGCGTTCAACCACTGTCACAACAAGAACTTATTTAGTATTTTAAGGCTCCAGACAACCTTGATCAATGAGACTTTTAAAAGGGCTTACAGTTGTTCATGTACTCCGAGTTAGATGCACAGGAGAAATACCGAGAAGACATTCTCAAGAGGTCAAAACAACAAAAAAGACTTTACTGGCAACTTTAGAAAATCAGAGAAATTTGGCAAAAGGTTTAGTGCAACATTCAATTGACATAAAACACTTCTCAAAGCAGTAACTTGGCCCATTCATCTTTGAAAACTCTAAGCCAGTTCAATTTTAAGTTACTCAAAAATCCAAGAAGAGGGAATTAGAAGGAGATAGAAAGGAAGACAGAAAAGATATAGAGAAGGACACATATAGCTACCAGCTCCTGGGTTCCAGTGGTGTTCAGACAGACATTCCAAGGGGAAGTATGGTCAAGACATCTGATTGCCTTGTGTTCGGCCTTAAATACCCCTTGGCCTTCCTGGGCCCTTCCCCCAGGTGGGACTTCCAGTCATTTGCCCATTCAGAAGCTGGGCTAAGGGCTCCAGAGGTGGGTGTGGAGCATTGCCTCTGCTGTGCCAGGGATTGGCAGCCACTGAAGAGCTGGGATACAGGCTCTAGGGGTGGGACAGTACAGGGCAGGGTACTGCTTCGCCAGAGCACGGCGTGACCTGCCCCTTCCTCCACACACATGCAGCCCATAAAGTCTTGAGACATCAATCTTTCCAGTCTTTCACAAGTCCAGCTTGAAAAGAGCTGATCAGGAGCTTACTTTAAGCTCAGAAATTTTCAAGGTTAGTGGAGTGTTAAGCTGTTAATATTTGCCTATTGCCTTCAGCAGGATTGGGAGTTGGAGTCATACAGCAAACAAATTCCCCTGAACCTCCTACAGTCATCTTGTTTCCAAGAATT
>VZTD01002860.1:1363386-1388334 GCA_013397725.1 Rhagologus leucostigma | reverse complement strand
GGGGTTTTTTTTTTTTTTTTTTTTTTTTTTTTTTTTTTTTTGCTGGTGAGCTGCTGACCTCTGCTTCAACAAAGTGGAGAAAGTGCTGGAGCTGACTACCTACTTCAGGGAACAAAGAACATCTCTCTGCAGATGCTCAGGTAGCTGAACATCAATATTTTTGCCTCTCCTTTGAAAAAGACTTTCCTAGTTTCTTCTGATGAATATCTTCTGACCTCCTCAAAAGTAACATTTAAGAGAAGCAAGATGATTTCAACCTAAGAACAAAACCTGTTACTATGCAACCCATTGCCATAGCAACCAGCCTCTTGGTCCAGGTCAAGGGTTCGCTGGCTAACACACCGAAAGAGACAGCTACTAAACGTATGTTACGGAACCTTTGCTAACGCACGCAGCTAAGAGAAAAATTGCTATACTTGCATCCCTGCTGCAGCTTTTTATTACTCTTATTTTGCTCACACACCAAAATCTGCAGCTGCTCAGGGAGAGAAGTAAATTAAGTGTTTTTCAGAACTGTTACAAACCAGGTAAGAGCAGAACGGAGAATTCTCACCTGAGAGTCCACATGAATATATAAAAATTTACTTCTTCTTTCAAACCTTTACAAGAGCCTAACACTACAATTATCTTTAAAGTACAAAAATGATGAAGTAGGAAACCCAAATCATAAACTGCTGTGCCTGCCTTTCACGCCTTTTTCTTAAAATCAGTGACCTCTGCTAAAGCATTGACAAAAAAATTTCAGAGGCATCTTCAAGGCTGCTGAACTTTGGCTCCTGTCATACTAAAAAAAAATCATACTGTAAGTGATATAATAGTATATCAGCCAGGGCCCAAAAGCACTTTCTCCACGCTTTCCTAACTGGCTGTATGAAAGCAAAGGGGCTGATGAGAAGATTAGGAGATGTCTTCCACGCTCACACGCTCTGACTGAGGAATGCCTACCACATCCCAGAAGCACCCACCCTGGCCAAGTTGCAGGCAGCCCTGCCAGTTATGCCAAATTTTACCATTTTACTGGGCAGCCAGGTACGACTTTGGGGTCACCGACAACCAGAGACCACCAAAGAGACCCCAGGATGAAAGAACGCATATGTAAAGTGGTATGTTAATGATTTCTGGAAAATTATTATCATATGTGCATTTATTCTGGGAAAATCAACGAATACGTATGCAAAATATAGTGTTTTTCTGTCATCAGCAAAATATTTCTGTATTCAGCATGCACCATTTTTGGAGGAGATATCCCCTCGTGCATCCGAGAACGTAGCTTCTTAAGGCTACACTGGTGTTAAGGAGTTTTTATTTTTACCAGTTTTTGGTAACAGACTGAGGACGTTTTCCAGAAGTCCCTTCGAACAGATTTGTTGTTTAGATATCATATAAAATGTTTTCTCTGTTACTGCACCAAAGCCCTCAGATGAGGGTTGCAGAACCTTCCTCAACAGAAGTTAAAAGGGAAATACCAGATAGACAGCAGCAGTCACTGTAAAACCATCAAGTTGAAAATGTGAGGTTTCTCTCAGCCCTAACTTTCTGATTTCAAATACCCAGAGACCTGGCGGATGCCGTACTCAGGGTGCTGGTACACACTACAACCTGTGCCACCACACTTTGCTCTCATTGTCTACCCTTAGCACGAAAGATCTGCCCAGAGCAGAGAAAGCAAAAGCTGAACAGAGTGGATTCTGTTAGTGTTGTTATTTAAAAAGGAAAAACTCACAAACACTCCAATTTAGCAGCCTATTCAAAGGCATAAATAACTTTTGTTCTGCAGGAAACCGCTTGTGCACTTTAACCTCTATATATGCTGAAGTACCTCCTGGAAGGAGACTCTGCACAGGCTCCCAACTTGAAGATCTTGAATAAAAATGCCAAAAAATTATTGTTTGAATTCAGTTAGCATGATGGATTATTTTTGCTCTGTTTTTACTGCAACCTAGAGAGAAAAGTAAAGCCTTCTGCAAGAAAAAGACAGTCAGAAAGGTAACCCCCAACACTCTTTGTTACTTCTCTTGAAAACATTAATTGAACACAAAATGAGAATCAGAAATTTTCTCAAAAACCTGCCAAGACCATTTACAGTCTCCACATTTCAGAGGAAAACAGCAGCACCCAGAAGTAGTAGAGCAACAGTGTATATTTTCCTTGAGACCTGTTTGTTATGGACTTAAATATCTACCCTTGGCAGTACCTCTTTATCTGCCCCACCCGTCTCTCTGGGTATCACAACCCAGGCCACAGTCTCCCGATAGGCACACAGGCTCTGTTGAGTGAGTTATAACTTCAAGGCACCAGCTCTCACAGAGGTTTGCAGAAAACAATCTCTCATCCTGACTGTTGGATCCAGGGGGTGTTCTGGTGGAGTGCTACGACCTCCCGAACCGACTCCAACAGAAGGTCACTCGGCAGCCACTGCATTCACACAGACACACACACACACACTCCAGATAGCTTCTTGACAGGTCGACAGCAAAGAGGCAGGAAGGGTCTTTGTGTGGAATTCCACGGCACAGGTTTATTTGACACCCACACGTGAAAGGCACCAGGGACACAAGAGCTTGGGAGACGCTGAGTCCCAGGTTATATAAGGGGGCGGGGAAAGCATCAGGGGCAGGGGCGGTACATAGGTGGGATGAGGGTATGGGAGCCAATGGGAAAATCTGAGTGAGTGGCAGGGAACAAGGTCCAATGGGAGAGTGGGGAAGGGAGAATTTTCTAATTAAGGAGCAGATAAGGTATAAGGGGGGGGGGAGGCCAACTGGAGAAGCAGAACTGGGATATATTTCCATAACAGAACAGGGCATTGTGGGAGAGGCCTTTTTAGTCACCTTAACCTGAGGAGCATTTCTCCACTTGGGGCACCTTTTCTCCAGGGGATTCTTACAATCCCTGGTGCCATGGGCTCACTGGCCACCACACCTGACTGGCACCACTGTACTTTGGAAACAGCCCGAGGGGACTTTTCTTCCTGGCTTTTAAATGCCACTTGAACAATATGCCTGCATTGTTTTACATTTATATGCAGGTTCACCAATTAAATTATAGTTTTCCAGCTGACTGCCAAAGTTGAAGTTGATATAGTTACACTGATATATGGTCAGATGCTGTGTTAAGCTGCCAAACAAACATCTTTATTCAGCAGATGGTTGATAATAAAGAACTGCAGTTGTAACAGATATGCTGCCTCCAGTATTAATACCTGAGCTGAGAGTTTAACAAAACTTTTATTCAAACACAGTTCTGTAAGCTTAAATGTGTTAACCCCAGAGTCTGCAGTGGTCCTGACACCCATCACAAGGCTGCTTTCCAGAACCTGAAACTTCATACTTGAAGCAAAATCATCTCACAAAAGTAATATAAAACATAGAAACACTGAAAAAACCTAAAGATCTGGTTTTAATATGTGATGTATTCCACACTGTGGAGGATTTAAACATAAGTTCTGTGATGTATATGCATGGGTAAGAATGACCATTTTGTCCTTTTCTTTTGCCTGTAGTTACCCTTTGTGATTCAGATTTGGTTGCTAGTCTGAAGAAGAAAAACAAAGCCAAATAACACTTTTAAAATAGCTTCTCTACATATCTCTGGGACCTGTCTTCAGTCAGACTCATTTTGTTTGAAACTCAAATTACATTTCAATATACCTACACTGCTAAGGTTGAAAATATCCAAGAAAGAACTGAGCCTGCTTAGGGGCACCTGAAAAATTATTTAATTAAGAGAAAGACATGAAGGACTCCACTTTTTATTTTATAAAAATATCTCCTTTAAAAAAAAAATTAAACCCTTACTTATAATAAGTTTCCAGGAACTGCTCTGGACTGAATTACAGAAAGTCTTGTGAAACTTCTGGTGGGTAAATAAACAATTGCATATAACTGCAGCCTCATCACAGCTACTTTTTAAGCAAAAGGCTGCTCGTATATGGCTAATTAGCATATGCCTAAAGCAAAGAGAGCCACAAAATGTCCTTGAAATTTCTGTTAGGCTTTAATGTTCTGTAATAGTTTTTGAAAGTGAATTTGACACAGTGATAGAAGAAGATAAGAGAAGAGCACAGCGTTTTAATAAGCAACAAGTCAATTACTTTGGAGTAAAGTCCATTCAGGAGAACAAGATATGTTTTGGAGCTGTCAGCAATTCACAAATCCTAATTTTCCAGGTGACCAAACAACAGTATTGCTACACTACCAATCTGTGCCTGAGAAAATAACCCTGAATAAAGCTAAAAATGGTACTAACTCAAAAAAGAAAAAAAAATATCATGAAACATCCTCCACCACATTTTTGACTTAACATCTGCATAAACACTAATGCTATCACAAAGCTGAACTCTGCCAGGTCCCTGTGGACCATGAACCATGTCCCCTAGCTTCCCTGCAGAGCAATAAAGCCCCCAGAGTCATCTGCACAGCTAGGTGTCTGAACACTCTGTCTGAGACTCTGCTTAAACACCTATTTCATACAAAGGACTTGCTGTTTTGTGCTCTTAAACTGTTTAAAATTGAGTGCTTTTCATGTTTTGTTAAAGAAAAAATAGTTGGAGAACTACTTATCCATACCTCCATTTCCAGGAAAACTACTCAGAGCTAATCACAAGAGGTGTAGATGACAGGGCAGCCCATGAGACATGCCCAAGAATCTCAGCCCATACCCTTCCCTAGCTTATGATGCTCATTTTGTTTTTGCTGTGTCACCTACTGAGAGAAGAGGCTTCTCCACCTCACTTGATAGATTGACAAGTGCCTTGCAGGTAAAATCTAATGCCAGAAGAGGTTTCCAACCCTTTGCTATAACACAACGGAAAGTGATGATGAACAATTACAGAAAAATGTTCTGAAATATTTTCTCAATTACTACATCTGCCCCTGCATTTTCCTGCCAATTACTGACTCCTTTCTATAAACTCTTCCTTCTTCAGAGGGCCTAAAGAATGCAGAGCTGGGCTGGGCAGAAGCAGGAAAGCTGTATTTCCATGCTGTATTCATACTTTCTCACAGAAGTTCACTGGTTGACCCAAGGCAAGCAGGTCACACCCCCTTTCCCAATCAGTCCCAGCTCCAGAACAGCGGGAACTTCTTCCTTCTGTAAAACACTCTCAGACCTACTGACAATAAGTGCAATGTAAGAAGTAGGTATTATTACAACCTCTCTTCTTCACTACAGGAAATCCCACACAGATCAGACATCTAGAAAATATGACTAATTAAAGTTTATACTGAAATATGTATATAAAACAATGCCCTACAATGAATAACAAAAAAAATAAATTTTTTTTCCTTCTCTTGTTGTTAAATTAATCTGAAACTCAAATCCTAAAAGGAATTATATGCTTGCCTAGCTTTAATCACAAGTAATCCCATTGATCTCAATGAGAATACTCCTACAAATCCACTAAGAAAGAAGAGCTCTTGCTGTTGACTGTAATATTAGCATGCACAATAACAAAACACATATCCAGCTACAACTATGTTCTTTTAATATCCTTATGGACTCAACCCAATAGATGATACCTATCTTCCGGTCCACTAAAGGTCACTGCATCCCAGATCTCTAACAGGCTGACCTATTTTGAGAATTCCCCAAACAAAAAAAAGCACTCCTCCTACACTGCAGTCACTATAAAGATACTGCTTACCCTGGCTGATGAAACCCTTTGCCTGCATTGCTAGCATGACGGCAACTCATAAGACTGGAGGCCTGCCTCATACTGTCTTCAAAGAAAACAATATACACACAGAATTTAGCTAGTCGACAAGTGTACATTTTTAGCTGACTTTCTTATCCCCTAACCCAGAAAGAAGAAGTCTTCATCCTTCTAAAATAAATTGAGAGTGATATAAAATTGTTCTTTCAATAATAACTACATTGACATAATTTAGGAAACAGATAAAGTTTTGCAAATTGTTGCAATCTTAAAAATTATGCCCTATCACCTCTGTCATTTTATCAGTCTGTCGCCTCAATACTGGAGGCAGGAATGTGACATGACACACCTAGGATCACGCACAAGAGCCAACTTTATTGAGTCCTCTTTTACTTATATAGAGCTGAAGGTCTGCGCAGTCGATCCCTATTGGCTGAACCAGTTGCCACCCAGCCAACCAGCCAATAGCTGCTTGTGTCCCCAAGGGCCTGGGCCTGCTCTCCAACAGTCTATACTGGTTGGGTTACATAACCTACCGGTCAAGGTGCTTATATAATTTCAGTTATGTCTTAATTATTTCAGTTCCCCCACACGGAGTTACGAAATGGGATTAATTATTATTGTGAGGCCTTCAGGCCAGCTGTTGACCACCACGATAATTCCCCTTTTCTGTTTTTAAAATACAAGAGCGGTATCTGTCATCCTGCCTGCAGGGCCCTTGGAGACAAGGTGACAAACGCGGCACTATGTATGAAATATTCATAATGACACCACTAAAAACCTTGACCTTTCTACCTGACTCAGCAGGCCCTGCCCCTTTCAGTCAGTGATGTATCCCATTGTATCGTTGGCGATGTAGCAGTCATAAAATGGGATTACCGGTAATGCAAACTCTCAAGGCAGCATGCTGCAGGCTTATTAACTTAAAAGCTACGATTTTACTACCAGACTCTATGAACAAGAAATAATTCAACCAAATTGTTAAGCCCCAAATTTAAATCAACAACTGAAGGAAACCAACTAACAGAAGAAACAATTTGTCTTAATTCTTTTTTTGTTTGTTTTTGTTTTTTTTGGTTAATGTCCTTAGATAGATAAGATTCCTTAAATAGACTTGCCATCACAAGAAGTTCCAGTTCTCTGTGTGGCAGGTGTGCAACTTGTTTAAGTCACTGCTCCTTGACATCTGCTGGAGGATCATCATGAGGATGTTGTCTTTAGTCCTGAGCACGATGTAGGGCAGGACAGACACACCTGGCAGGAATCCACTGTGTTCTGGTGTCCGTAGAGATGCACGCATACCCACGCCCCCATTTAACGAGGTCCCATGGACCTTCCCAGTTATTTGTAATAAAGTTTTTTACCATTACCTTAGGTCTAGGTGATTGAGCATCACCAGATGACTGCAAGGATATAAAATGATTCAAGATTGTTGGGTTCTGGGACTTCTCTGGGACTGTAAGGTGGTTCAGGGTGTAGATGGCTTTGGCTATTCTACTTTGTGGGGTCTCGCCACACTTTCCCCCTCTTTATTTTTCCAAAATACGTTTTAGAGTGCCATGGGCATGTCTGACAATGGCTTGCCCTGTTGCTGAATGGGGGATACCTGTGTGGTGTTTTATGCCCCGTAGTTGAAGGAATTGTCTAGTATTGTGTGCAATGTAAGCAGGGCCATTATCTGTTTTTATGGTGTGTGGGATACCCAAAGCGGCAAAGGCTGATCGCCAAGATGCAATGGTATCCTGGCTCCTTTCTCCTGTAAGTACGGTAACCCATATAGCTGAAGAAAACGTGTCAATTGACACATGCACATGTTTTAGTTTTCCACATTCTGGAATGTGAGTCATGTCTGTGTTTGCCAAATCTGCAAGGCTCTTAGGTCACGGAGATTAACTCTCAACTGTGGTGGTGCTGTGTGACCTTGGCAATCAGAGAAGGAGTTGCTTATGTTGCGAGCCTCTGAGTTTGATAACATAAATTGTCTCTGCAGGGCTCACACGGCTTGATGGAAAAAGGCATGTGAAGCCTTTGCTTGTGCACGCATGTCTGGTTGTGGTGCTGTCCAAGCAGGGCTCGCTAGACGATCTGCTAGGGCATTGCCCTCTGCAATGAAGCCTGATAGATTTGTGTGACTTCTAACATGTAAAATATAGTAGGGACAGTCTCTGGCTTGGATGGTATGCCACAGACCTTTTAATATGTTGAATAATTGTGCATTGTCAATCTCCTTGAGCAGGGCTTGGTCGAGTCTTTGTGTTATATCTGCAACGTAGGCGGAGTCAGTGACAATATTTAGAGGAGCGTCTAGAAAACACCAAAAGGCCATAACTATTGCATGTAGCTCAACAATTTGAGGTGACCCATTTTTAAAACCTTCCAGTTTCTGCCATTCATTTTCTTCTTTCCATGTCACAATGGCTTTTCCTGTTTTTCCAGACCTGTCGGTAAATACAGTGATACCCTTTAGGGGTATACGACTATTCAATGGTTTTAAGGATATTTCAGTAGTCCCACCTAATTGCAGTAATTTATGACTTGGTAGATGGTAGTTAATCTGTCCTGAAAAATTTTGTAAAGCACTTTGTAAAGATGCGCTGTTGTCATAGCACCATTCAAATTGTTCCTGACTCACAGGTATAATAATTTTGGAAGGATCTTTTGCAGCCAATTGTAAACATCTTTGACGGCATTTGATGATTAGTTGAGCGATCAACTCAAAGATGGTAGGTGTCGTCTTTTTTGGTTGATGGGGTAGAAATACTATAGTTGTGGTACGCCATGACAGTGGCCAAGTATGGGCAGAGATAACTGTAACATCTGCCCCTGTGTCGACCACTCCGCTGACCTTTATTTGCAAGGGCCTAGCCTGAGGCATCATAAGAGTGCACACCATATTAGGTGTTTGATCACTTACGACCTGAGTCCAGCACACCTGGGGTTCTCCAGTGGATCCGAAGCTTCAGTCTCCTCGCTCTACAGGCTCTGTTTCGGGGACAAGAAACTTAAAAGGGATGAGCTGGGCAATTTGTATTTTTTCAGGTATTGTCACGGGTGGAGTAGGGGTTGAAACTAAGGTGTGTATCTGTCGGGTGAAATCTGCATCAATAATGCCAGGGTGCACAAAAATATCCTGTAGAGTAGCACTGGATCTCCTAATCAACAGTGCACTCAGTCCTCTCCCGATGGGCCCATGGGCCTCGAGGGGGACCTTGTGTACCCTTAAAGGGCTGATGGTTACTGAGAGAGGTGGAAACATCCATTCCAGCGGCTCCTGCTGTCCTTCCTGTGAGCTGGTCACACAAGCTTGCACAGGAAGGCGGGAAGATGTTTGTATCTGCACGTATCTTTCCCTCGTGCTCGGTCTTCCGTTTCCCTGGTCCTTGAAAGATTGTCTACTAGTATAAAATTTGCATTTGCATTGTCTGGCCGTATGATTGGGTTTCCCACACTGGCTACAGTATATGTTGGCATTTCCCTATTCTTGAAATGTTCCTGTCTTATGGGGGGAGTTCGCTCTTAAGTGGCCTAGTTGTCCACATTTGTAGCATTGCAATGTCAATTTTACTGCAGCTACAATGGAATTTGCTATCAAAGATGCATTGTGGGATTCAGATCCCACCTTGGCACAGGAATTTATCATTTCATTTAAAGATGGATTTTCACTTGGCAATAGTTTTATGATTTTTCGACAATCTTTATTTGCATTGTCTTTTGCCAGTTGTAAAATTAATTGATTCCTGATCTCAATATTTGCGATTTGTTTTTCCATTGCATCTTGCAGTCTCTCTATAAACTGCAGGTATGGCTCTTTAACCCCTTGTTTGATCCTTGAATATTTTTGGGTCGGGTTAGCCATGTCTGCTACCTTAAATAAAGCTTGCATCCTTAAGTCTTTTGCTTGTGCTAGCACTAATGGATGTAATTTTGCCTGCAATTGTGGGTCACCTAGAGGTGGCAGTCCTAGGAGTTGACAAACTCCTACCCCAAAATGTGGGTCTTCGTGTGAAACTCTTAGGTTTTTTAGTTCCTGGTTTTCTGCACTGCTTCTCCAAGTTGATTCAAAAAGCATATATTGAACTGGGGTACGAATCAATTTCCCTAGCTGCTTAATGTCGTATGGTGTTACCTCTTCGGGGGTTAAAAACCACAACAAGTTGGCAACAGCAGGGGACCCTAGTCCATACTTGGCAACAAGCTGGCATAATTCGGAAAGAACCGGCCATTTAAAAGGTGTATACTTACCAGGCACGGTTCCGTTGCCTCTCAGCACAGGGTATGCGTCGATTGTTCTGGCCCCAGGTTTCCAATCATCTGACGTGGGCACGTCAATTTTTTCTGCTGCCTCATAATCCCCACTCGCTTTACCTGTCTTCAAGCGCTAACCGGATCAAGAGTAGCTGTCGGCAGCGCAGCGATGGTGGCATTCTCTCTAGGTTCGGCAGAGGGGTGATGACTCTGGCTCTCTCTGTGGGTATGTATCGGGTTTCTAGTCAGTGTATTTTCCAGGGGCTGCTTTAACTCCTGTGGTGGCGGCGGCACATGCGCGACAGCGGCAGCTTTAGAAATCTCTAATTCACTGGCACTTCTGGGTTTGACATAGGCTTGACTCCCATGTGATGACGTTTCCCCAGGGTCTGCCCACGAGCTGCAGCCCTGGGCAGGTGCGTCCAATGGAGGCAAGGTTGTAAGCGTGGTTTCGCAGCCTAGCCAATCAGCTCCAGGATAAGGCAGTCGTGGCACGTCCGTGGTGACGCAGGACGCATGCGACTCCAGCGCGCGCTGTTCGGATGGCTGGGTAGGCACACTCAGTGCCTCTCCACAGTGGCCATACACGGCTCTGCAGCAGCTGGGCATGGCTTCATAGTGGCAAGGGACGGCTTTACTGCAGCTGGGTAGGGTTTCAGCGCGATCGGTGTGTTTCTCTGTCGGTGCATCCCAGCATGGGCAAGTGGTGCTGCTCTGCGCGGCTGCAGCACGCTCCTCTGGGGAAACGTCCCAGCACGAGCCACTGGCGCCGCCCCGCCTGACTGCGGGATGTCTCTTGGGCGAGACAGCCCGGCACGAGCCGCTGGCGCCGCCCTACCTGGATGCGGGATGTCTCTCAGGCAGAATGTCCCGGAACAAGCCAGTGGAGCAGCCCGGCATAGCCGCGGGGCGCACCTCCCAGGAAATGTCTCAGCACAGAGTGGCAGCATGATTTCTCATGGCTGCTTTGCCTGTCCTTCTCTCTCGCATGCCTGTTGCGGTGTCCACGCCTCCAGTTGCTCCTCCTGGTGCCCTCTCCTTGCTGCCGGCCTCAGTGGGTGGCGCCCACAGTGCCCCCACTGCCGTCCTCGCATTGCTCTCGGTTTTTAACTGCCCTAGCAAATCCACTATAAGCCTCCAAGGCTTTATCATGTTGATGACTGAATCATCTCCTATGGAGACTGCTTCGATTATAAACTTGCCCACCTGCTCCCATGTTTTTAAATCTAGAGCGGTTCCTTCAGTTATATATGGTCCATGCTTCTCGGACCATGTTAGCAGGGCCAGTAAAGCCTGCTCATTGTATCTTATCCCCTGTTTCTTTAAAAGAGAACTCCATACCTTAATGATGGGGTCTTGCTGTACCGAGGCCCACACTCCCATATTTTTCTTTCCTGGCAGTGTCTTCTACTCCCAAAAAAGGGGGGAGGCAGGGTCCAGACCCATGTGGCTTTCTCTTCCACCTTCCGCAGCTCTCTCCGCTGCACACAGCTATATCCACTGCTCCACCGGTAATTCACAGCTTTTTCCGCCATTCTCCGCAGCCCTACGGGCCGCTGGCAGCAATGCCCACTGCCCTGCGGCTATCCCCACCGCTCTCCACAGCCCTACCGGCTGCAGGCAGCAATTCCCGCTGCCCTCTGCCTCCCCGCAATATCCATGGCAGCTTGCTGTATCACGTCGGGGTCACCAGATGGTACCTTGATGTTGGAGGCAGGAATGTGACACAACACAGCTAGGATCACGCACAAGAGCCAACTTTATTGAGTCCTCTTTTACTTATATAGAGTTGAAGGTCTGCGCAGTCGATCCCTATTGGCTGAACCAGTTGCCAACCAGCCACCCAGCCAACAGCTGCTTGCGTCCCCAAGGGCCTGGGCCTGCTCTCCAACAGTCTATACTGGTTGGGTTACATAACCTACTGGTCAAGGTGCTTATATAATTTCAGTTATGTCTTAATTATTTCAGTTACAAAACAGGGAGTTACGAAATGGGATTAATTATTATTGTGAGGCCTTCAGGCCAGCTGTTGACCACCACAATATCAGTCTACCACTCAGCAGGGTCTGAAAAATGCAATGGTTGCTCTCCATTCCCATTACCCTTTGGAAATCTATCAATGTCATAAATTGCTTGAGAGCAGGGAAAAACAGAAGGTTTTGAATGAAGATTAATATTCAAGGTCACTCTCTCCTAACTTTAGAGGTCAGTATTTTTCATATTAATAGGCAACCCAACACTCAAGAATCACATAGCCAACCTCTCTCTCATGAAGAGTTAGTCTGCAATTAAATGTGCTTTAGCAGTCAAGTAGTCCTGAAATGCTACTTCATCTGTTAAAATTGTCCCAAGAAAGCAAACATCTTTCCTGAAGTATCAGCCACGAGAGGGGGTATTTGATATCCTACCTAAAACCTGACAAAAACGTAAAAAAACAAAAAAAACCCTAAGAAGGTTACAGAAAACCTATTAAAGCATATTTCCCACAGTACTGTAACTGCACATTAGGTTCCATGTGAAGTGTTTTAGAAAGAACAATGCTTTATTTGTGTATAACTGAACACAATGCAAAAGCAAATGCCATGCCTTCCAATTCCTAGGTTTACCCACATCAAACCTGTGATTTCTGCAAGAAGAGATGTAGTTTTATATGCCAAGAAGGTGACTAAAATACCACTAGTTTTGATTTGACTGAACAGTCAGTCAGCTCTGAGCATGCGAAAACCTGAACCTTGAAGCATGCCCAGGTAGAACCTGACAGGCTCACGCTCAGGGTTAATAAACAAGTGAAAGAACGACCTACAGAATAGTTCCTATTTACAACTGTCTGCCTCTTTACAGATTCACCATCACCAGATTTATTGTTACATAAAGTCTCCAGAAGGACCCCCAAAAAACTGCCATCAAGTTAGGTAGATGCAACTTCAAGCAAAGTAGAAAATTCTACTTGGCTAAAGCCACTCCAAAGCTACTTATATTTAAAATATGTCTAAAGAAAGATGAACATATATTTCAGCTCCTGCACATGAATGTGCAATGAATACAGAACTCATCAAAAATTATAAACTGACTTGATGATTGAGTCCACACAGTGCCACTAGCTGGAGAAGGGTACAGGATGGATTGTGCCAGGCTATTAATGGTATCATAGCTTCTACATACTTTGTTAAATCTTGTTGGTTTGGGACCAGTGAAGCTGCTGGCAACTTCAAAGACCCCCTTCAAAAATCTATGTAAAAATAACTATAATTGGGTAATAGACTTAAACATCACCCCTGCCTTCTTTATTCCTTACAGTCTGCCTTCAAAGATGCAGAGCTGGAAGGTTTTAGTGAAGCTGACTGCCTGTTCAGAGGAGTATTTTAAATGCACACCTTACTCAGAACCAGCATGGCCGTGTTCACAGGGATAAAAGAACCCAGTATCACTCTTCTTCTTTCCTCTGCCAGATCAGTGTGGACTATTACTTTATTTATAACAACTGTGGCTGAACAAATGGATAGTATCCCATCACAGGCAGGATCAGTGCAAGTGCCTAATTTTGAAATAACTAAAACAGCTATTGCAAAGTTTCAGGAGCAGACAATACTTGGGGCATTGGAAGAGGGCAATATACCTTGTAAAAGAGGCAGAAAAATAATTGGATCATGGAAGTAGAAGATTTCCAGGAATGAATGCTCCTGTTTGAAACATAATGCAAACATTTATCTCTCTTTCTCTGATTTTACTAGATTATACCCACCTCACAGTTTCTGCAATATTTTAGTGAAGTGATTTAACAGTTACTCTTATAAGAGAAGAGCTTTGTCCCCACCTCAAGTTCATGTCCTTAACTGCACCATTCCTTTAAACAGCCAAAGAGGTTACTGAGTTCTAAAAAAAAAAAGAGAGTGACTTTACTGAACTACCACCATCCTGTGCCACCAGTTCATTATTTTATTCAGCCTTGCTCATTTTTAGAATGTCTGTCTAAATCCCTTCTTCTCTCCTTACCTTCTGCTAACTAAACTCAAGAAAGCATTTTGAAGTTCTGGGAAAGAAGTCACCTGTGCAAGTTTAATATTTATTATTTAAGCCATCCACATCTCAGGCATGACTGTGCCCCCTCCACAAAATCAGTTTTAAATACCAAATTTTGTTATTTATCATTAGAAATGGAAAACACAAGGCACCTTACACTAATATGATAATCACAAACACTACAGGTGGGCATCTGTAAGTTGTCACTGTTTTATAGATGCCCACTTTTGACATTAGACCCTAAATCTCTGTTCTTCCCTCACATGGTCAGACTTGTGTACATAAAGGCAGAAGTGGAGCCTCAGCAGCTCAGAAAATGTAAATGACAACTGTCTGCAATAATCTGTCCTCCGAGTCCACTCAGATCCACAGTTTAAGATCAAACTGAGTTGGACAAAGAACGTAACAGTGTGCCCAAACACCAGCTGGAGTCAAACTTAAAGATCACAAGACATCTGACTACACTTGCTGTAAGGCTGGATGGCTTTTCCTTCTGATGGATTTTAGTTCTGCAGTCTGAAATAGGAAAGTTTATTCAAGATAGGCATATAAGCAAAAATAAGATAATGTAGGAGCCAGATATAAGGAATATACTTTGCACTTCTTTTTGTTAGAACAACAGAATGCTTTGGGTTGAAAGGAACCTTTAAAGAACATCTAGTCCAACCCCCCTGCTGCAAGTGTGATGTTTCCCTTTTTCCAGTCACTGGGGCCTTCACCTGATTGCCATGACTTTTCAAATATGATGGAGAGTGACTTGGCAACTGCATCAGTTCTTCCTGCTCTTGATGAAAAAGGCCATCTGTCAGTACAACAGTATGAGATCACATGGGCAAAAGATGAAGAGTCGACATCTCATTTAGTAGTCATTTAATCAAAAGAAACTTGAACTCTAGGGTTATCTGCACCTTCATGCTTCCTTGGGAGTTGATAACTTAAGAGCACCTAGGATAGGAGAACTTTCCCTCCTGTGCTTTAAAGAGAGGAACATTTTGTCTGTGATATAACACGCCATTTGATGGTGGGAAGGTCCGGCCAAGTGAGAGGGATGGTAACATGCAGCACACCAGCAGTTGTTTCTGAAAGGCGCTCTCTCTGCCTGAGTATATGAACACAAAAAAAATGGGAAAAAGGTGCCTCGTACATCTCCCTGCTGCAAAATTGGGCCTTCTTCAAAGATACCAGGGAATTAAGGCTGTGTCCTTGAAAACAGTACCCTTTCTGATGAAGTCTTACCAGAAAAACTGAGCTCAGAGCAGCCAGAGGATTACATGGCCACATCCTCTGCTTGGAGGGCAAGAGAAGAAAGGAAGCTCTTATCTACCCTAAAACAAAGGACCAGCCACTTTAAGCCCTGTTTATATTATCATATAATACACCTAGTTTTATGGTTCTTTTGCTGTGTCTTCATTGTGTCTATATTGTGAATATTACTAGCTCAGGCTGTCATCAGGACCTATTCAAGAAGAACTGGGTTGGAAACACATGGCAGAATACTATTATTTTTAAACAGTAAATAGAGTCAGGCAAATGACCTATATATTTTGAAAATATTTATTCAAGAGCCCTCAGTCTTAAGGTCTCATTACAGATGGCAGGCATATAAGAACAGGCAGTACGTCTTAATTTGCAAATATTGGGCTAAATGCATGGATAGCTATTTCACTTCACTATGCAAGTAAGTAAATGTAAAAAAGACTTCAAAAAAACAAAAGTCTAAATTAAAAACACATTTCCTAGGGCAAACATTTTCAACAACTGCTGGGATTGGTTATCCTAACTTCTGGATGATGAACCTGAGATACCTCAGACAACTCCAGACTGTTTCTAACAGATACTGCACTTCAGGACTGCAAGTCCAAGTACTCCATACTTACCAAAAAAAGGCCTACTGCTGTCCTACACTGAATAAAAATGAAAGTAGACAAAGCCTATGATCATCTCCAGTGCCAGAAGTGTACCACTCTGGTTTATAGCCTCATTACTTAAAAGTGAATTATCAACAGTACAGAATTCCTCTTTATCCACATTCCAATTATCTGAGTATCTGAGTTCTTCGCAGATTTTTGCCACTAAAGAATCAAAGCTTTACAGGAAGACACAAACCAGGAATTAACTTGCTGCCTCCATCCAAATTTCATGAATCTGCTTTAATGGCAACAACAAAACCAAAACAAAACACCCTAAACAAATCACAAGTCCCCCTACCTCAATCCTTGATGCATTTTGTGTCTTCTGTCACCAAGACTAAACACTAAGCACAGAGAGATCTCTTCTAACATGTTTATCCCACTTCCAGCTGCACACAACTGGGCTATGTCTGAGAAAAATCAGCTAATTATTCTGAAGACAAGTATGAACAAGCCACCAAGGTCTCTATGTTCATCACCAAATAACAGACTAACCAGTCTCTGTTGTTAATCGTGTCAGAGCCTGCAAAAGACAGTAAATACCGACTAAGGGCTGTTCTCCCTAGCAACAGAAAGGGTCACAAAGCTTTATCGCTTCTAGCATAGCAAAGAAATATCCATGATGTTTTAACTAGAGTAACTGGTCTCAACTTACCCCTCACATTCTGTACTCCTTCTTCCTTTCTGTTATTTGGGGATTATTCAATAATCCATGTTCTCTCTGGCAGTTTTTCTCCCCTCTCATTTACAGAATACAGGTAAGGACTAGACGATAAAGATGCCTTTGTACCTACACTTTTCACTAAGAGGGAAAGCTAATAAATGCAGTAACATTACTTGAGCCATGAGAACTTATTTTATTAGCCAGTGTTGTGCAGCCTTTAATTTAGCATTTAGGTTAATTACTACAACAGGTACATTAGCTGCCCCAAACAGGCTCCTTTTAACTAGTTAATAATGCTATGCTGAGAAGATTAAAAAAAAAAAAAAAGAAAAGGAAGAAACTTATTTTATTCTAATTGTTCAACTCATATTGTTAAAGTGGTGGATTGTACTCATCTGGAGGAACAGGATTAGCAAACGCATTTCATTATCTTTCCCAGTCAGGTGTGTTTTCTGCAATGTTTTCTAATTAGCCCAGTAGCTCTCTGAGTTGCAAACATTAATCTAGGGAACACTTAAGTTCAGTTAGACAAGAAGCCAAAGCTCTTTTTGCTTAGAGAGTAGAGAAGAAACAAGTCAAATGTATATTTATCTTTTTAATATAGTTGCACTTATTTTGTAAAGTTTTAAGATGTAAGTCCCACACTTTGGCTTTACAGGCATGAGAACATTTGCCATGGTTCAAGGCCAGCTCCAGAGGCGTGAGACAGCTCCTCAGCAACCTTTGTTCTGCTAAGTTACAACAGGGCATGGATACATCCAGAGCAGGTTTTTGATTGATTTTTTTTCTTTTACTACAGGATTAAACTGCAAGAGCGCCTTGGCTTTCAGACTGTTTTTCTTTCCTAAGACCTATTGCTTCTCCACTCAGCGAAGAAACCTTTTTAATGCCTCACTTAATAAGGTGCACTACGAGCGTAATGAAAGTTCTTTTACCACACTGAGCACTACCTGCAAGTTTCAGAAAGAGCTACAGTTGCCTGAAAATTAGAGGGGAAAGTTATCCACAATCCTGCATATGTTGATGTTGCTGTACTGCTGTGTAAAACACAGGAACTCCTTCCTCAAGGTATTATTCTCCCACTACCACATCCATCCAAACTCTGTTAGTTTCTCCACTTCTTCCCAACTTTATTTAGTTTTATCTCCTATTGCCTGACTCTGCTTACCTAGCCAAAGATGGCAGTGCAGACAGAGCTTCAGTGGACCACAGCAGTGGTAATGGCAAACACCCTCTGAAGCTTCCTACAACAAATCTGCACAACACAGAGTGCAATATTCTCTCCACAAGATGGGTGAAACTGAGGTGAATTTAGAGTCATCACTAAAAAGCAAAAATGCCAACGTGCATTCTAGTCCTGCATCTTACTGAAGTCCTGACACCACAGTGTAAGATGGAAAGTGATTCCCATTTTAATTTGAAAACTGATCAGTTAATTTATCCATTTATCTTCACTTGTTTTGACAAGGCCAGTTAATTTTTAATGCAGAGAGCAAAGTGGTCCTGTTCTCATCTGCTAAGCTTAGTTTTCAAATCTGTGGATACAGCAGATATTCTTCATGACAAAGAAAACACAAGTCTGCCCTTTGACATTTAAAATGAAGTCACTTAGAGCTGAATGTGGTGGTCTTTTTGGCTCGTTGGGTTTGGGGGGTGTTTGGGGGGCAAGGAGTGGGTGTTGAAACATCCAGTTAGCACAACTGGGAAAATAATGAAGACACTAAGAACAAGAAGTTGAAAACTACAAAGGTTGAGTCTCCCTTTTAGCTCTACAAAATAAGCACTGCAATTCCTTTAAGGGTAACACAAACCGTACTTCACTGACTTAAACTCCAGCTGCTCATAAACAGTAACTCAGTTCACTTTCTGAAGAAAATGAGAGATTTGTATCAGAAAATAGGTTTCTTGACCATGTGGATCTAAACCCGGGAGGAGGAGTCCAGAATCATCAGCACTCCAGAATAAGAGACGTTTCCTAATCCAAGAGTAAGAAATTTTAAAATATTTTACTATCAATTATTGTTATATTAATAATATTTAATTATTAATTTAATTATTAATAATTATTATCTAAGTGGCATGCACTGCTTGTGACAGTTTTTAGTAGGACTTTAACTAAGGCTTTCTTATATATGCTGAAAATAATTTAAAATATTAACCCATTGCTCTTTATATTATGAAGATTAAACTTCAAGTTGGATTTACATTATTGAAACAGATTTGTCTTAATTTTCTCATTTATTGACACAAATTACAGAAAGATGTTCAAACACTATGTTATTGATTTTTGGCACAATGTCATTCTGCGTTCACATCTGTAACCAGAGATCCAATAGCTGAAAGAGTACCTTTATTCCACAAAAATTAATTTGGCAAGTCAATGCAAGGAACTGGATAAAAATTATTTCACACAAAATCAGTTCAATAAACTGTTGTCCTAATTAACACTCATTGTTTGGGGTTTAACAAGCTCCAACACAAAAGTTCAGCAGGATACCAGCAGTTATATAAAGGCTGAGCTTGCCTTTTCACTGTGTGTAGGTTGAGCCTTGATGCATCTTTTTAAAATTTTTTTAGCTAGAGGTAAGTGATAGCTGTGACTAGAACATAAAGTAATTATTAATAGTGTTAATGTATTTTATACATGGATTCTGTACCACATCTGAGAATGTAAGAATCACCTTTCTACCACCAAAAGCCGTCTGGTATATGGCCCCACCACATCCCTTCATAAAAGGAAAATATTCTCACTCTCACTTTACACATGGGTAAACTGAGGTACAGCCTGCTTAATGGTCTGGTGTTTCAGAAGGGAGCATCAAATAACTACGGTAAACATGGATTTTCACAGGATTTAAAGGAAGCCCAGCACTTCTCAAAAGAAGTCCAGTTTGTAGGAAACGTTTTACATGACCTCTCACACTCTCACCATGCAGTGCCCTGGCCACTCGAAGATGCTACTTGGCTATTTCCACATCATTTACAGGCTAGTACTCTGCTTCACTGCAACCTGGATAGTATTTCAAACAAAGGGCTTTTCCCTTTTTTCTTTTCTCTCTGTTCCCCCCGCCCCAAGTAGTGGCCCGTCCCTTCTGGTGTGGAGGGTGTCTTTGGAGCAGCTAGGACAACGTGACTTGCAGGACTTCCCCAAGCCTCCACAACCGAGGGGGAAACGCCGGTGGCGAGCAGTCCTGGGCAGGCGAGGGACAGAAAACGAAAGCCCTGCTTCCCAATCCTAATTACCGTTAGCAGGGATTAAGTAATAGCCACTAACCTCTTCAGGTCACAGAGGGAGAAACGTGGTCCTGTTTAAATCTCTGCTCCCTGCAGCTCCTTCTTATACAACGCTGCGCAGCTCCGGCATATCAGCGCCCGCACGCCCTATCGCTGTCGCGGCGGTAACACCCCCTCGGCCAGGAATCCAATAAGGCACTGCAGGGGCGGGCTGAAGTCAGAGGCAGCTGGAGCAGGCGCTGAGGCTGGGAGCTTTCGCCCGGGAAAGACCCAGAAAGCTGCACGTGTCCAGCAGCGAGCTGGCACCTCCCCGGGGACCTGGGGAAGACCCCCCGTTAAGCTCGCGCAGTCGTCACTCTGATGTAGGGTTTCCAAATTGATAAACTACTCATCAATAAACCCTGTTTATTCGCTTAATATGCTTCAGTAGCTGTAGCCGTTGAGAAAGAATAGAAAAAAAGGAACTTGGGATTATATATCTTCTGAAATCAGTCACAATGGAACGCTTAACTAACACACCAAAAGGATGCTTGGCAGAACGCCCAAGTTAGGGCCAGGAGGAGGAATAAACAGGGGCAGCTCATCAGTCTAAAATGCCAACTGGGTGAAAGGTGATTTTGGCAGGGGGAGAGTGAAAACAGACTCACAGCCTACAGAGTCTAGAAACCCCCTGACTCAAGAGGAGGAAGAAAGTGAGCATGCAGAGTAATTAACATAAGTGAGTGAGTCATTTAACCAGTAGAATCACAGAATATTCTGAGTTGGAAGGGTCCCACAAGGATCAAGATGTCCAACTCTGAAGTGAATGGCCCATATGAGGATTGAGCCTACAACCTTGGTGTTATCAGCACCATGCTCTGACCAAACTGAGCTAAGATATAATACTAATTAATTAGAGAACTATGCAACTTGTAGCCAATGAATACTGATACTTTTGTTTGCTAAAACGTATAAATAATGTAAATTTTAGATTATTAGGGAGCTAGCCTTTTGTGGGTTACCACCTAGCTCCTTACTTTGAACAAACTAGAATAAAGAAATAGAGATTCCTCTCCTTGGTGTGTGAATTGGCATTGCACACCAGGTAAGGAGCCCACGTGAGGGACAACCACCCCAGCCAGGCACTCCCAGAGCTCATTCATGCAATGGTTTGCAGACACTGCTACATCAGCAGTGCTTGTGTCTGCCCCACTGCAGCCATAGGGTTTACATTGCTGGATGAATCTGTGCTCAGGAAATTGGGAGTTTCAAGAGTGCCAAGTGGGAAAGAAATCACTCTGTGCCTGGCTTTACCCAAGCAGGAGGCATGCAGAGAGCAGCTGTTAAGACAGCCCAGGCCAAGTGTTAGACAAGCTCTTACTCAAGACTATTTGCTTCCCTTTCAGCTGGGATTGCTTCCTGGCAGACAACACACTGTGCTTAAGTACTAGCTTTTGCTGGGAGAGACACCTTTTACCCAGATCTTACTCTCAGCCTCTTTACTTGCCATTTCTTATCTACATGCAACAGGGCTTTCAGGGGGTTGGAAGATAAAAGCCTGTGAGGGTACAGCTATTTCCCCAAGGCCAGTAGTTCCTGCAATGAACAATGAGAATGGTCCGAATTCCACAGATCTTTCTACACCATGCTGATGGTGGGCATTCATACAGTAGAACCTAAAACTGTGTTACATTGGGACTACAGGTACAAAGGATAAAATTCCGTACCCTGTCATCTCAAACATAAAGTAAAATACCTCTGGAGAACCTTTTTTTGTTTTGCACACAAGTGTGCTCAAGTCAGCCTGTTTCTGGTAAATCCTGGAGTGTGCTTTGTAAAATAGTCATACCAGAAAAAGCCCATCTTCTTCCCAAAGAAATTAAAAATTCAATGCATCTCTGGATTCCTCAAATTCTTTATTCTGAAATTCTGCAGGTTGGGATTTTGAGACTGACACACCCTTCTTTCCATATTTTCTCATTTCTGACCTGTTAACTTCCTCATCAGAGAGATTACAGGAACTTACCTGGCCTCCTCCAGCTACATTTTGTTTGCCAGAGTCACATTTATTGAGCCAGTTATGAAGTTTTAACTATTGCAAAACTTCCGTGGTCTAGCATAACTTCAATTGCACACAGGGTTTGTGAAGACGTTACTATGCTGGTTGTTTCAACTAAGTTGCAGGATGTTTCAAAGCTCTTTCCATCCCCTGTCAAACACATTGTATTACCATAGGCTAAAGCACAAATTATACCTTATAGCTTTAATTACACATTTTATTACACTCCTGAAATAAGGAAGAGCTCCAGAAAGTAACTGACAAATCATACGCAAAACTAACAAGCAGGAAGTTTAAAGTGTGAAGGTCTTCAACAAACGTGTGGTATTACATAAAGGAGGACTGGCAGACCAGGAGATACAATATTCAAACATATACATCATGAGTTCAACATATAGAACAGTTAATGACTAGCATGTGACTGTATGCTTAGCATAAAGTAATGAATCAATTAGCACGTGATAGGAAACCGTAACACACAGCAGAACATATGAAAGAATGCACATGGGAGTAATTAGAGGCAGATGTAACTCAGAGCCCTTGGATTAAGTAACCATGCTCCTACTTGTACAGCCACGTGATCTAAAGGATGTAGGACCTGCTCAATCTCATCATTAATCTTGAAAAAAAAAAAAAACAACAACCAAAACCTACCTACTTTCCAAATGGATCAGATTCCAAAACCAGATGGAAGAGGCACAACACACAGCCAAACAGGAGGGCACAACTGCCTCTTTCCACCACACCTGTAGTTAAGTTAGCTCAAACCAGTCCTATAGCTACCTGCTGTTTGATCCCTGTGTACAGAGATACTCGAGCTCCCTCTGCCATAGGATTGTTTATTTATTCAGGCAGCTAGATAAAAACTCCAACATTTAAATGAGCTCCAGACCTGGACAAGATGGGGGTGGGGAGTGGTTCCTCCAGTGGTGGAACAAGATATGGGCTCTGAAGGAGTTACTTGTGGCTGTGAGATGAGTGGCCAGCATGAGTTGGGTCCCCAGGGTGGTGACAGTGTGCAGGGGAAAATGCCAGCCTGGGAAGAAGCAACCAGCAAATAGCCCCCAGCATGGACACAGTAATACTGGTGTGTTACACCGGCTGTCTCTCTTTCCATATGGAAATAGCAGAGAGGGTATCGATAATTAATAAGTACCTCTCAGTACCAATAAAGCTTCACCAAAATTGGATGGGTATTGCACAGCTTTCATCATTGCAAAATTACCATGAAAAAGGGCCAGCAGGGATAGTTAGGCCAACACAGGCATAGCTGGGAACTGAAGACAAGTTTTTGGCACAAAATCTTTCTTCAGGTCTGAAATGTATGAAATAGATTTTTCAGAGAGTACTTAGATATGTAGGAGTCAGACCACCCTGAAGGTAAAGGCAACGGATTTTCACAAAGAAGGGACAGTAGTGGAAAGGCAGGATGAGAGAAAAAATTTTAAAAACCCTGCAGCTTTGCATACGAAACAGTCTCTTAACAGGGCTTCTTAGGAGTGTAAGACCAGGCTGGGCCATTCACTCCCTTTTTTGTTCTGTATTTCTCATTGTCTCTTTTTTGGTCATATCTGCACGTCCTTTTGTTTTGCTGATTGTCTTTCCATACCATGTTTCTCCCCACTCTCACCTTCCACAATTCCAGCAGTGTTACAAGTCCTAGCAAGCATATATTTAATTAACTTCAGCTACAATGTAGCAACCTCTCACTTGTCAATATCTTTTCAGGAAGAACTAAGAAATGCAATAATGTGATCAGCTCCTGATGGTAGAAGTTGACTGGAAACTACAAGAAGCCTGCCATGGGAAGAAACAGTTTTATTTGGGAGAATATAATTGTAGATAGTATTCCACTAAATCACAACAGTAAGGCAAAAGGTGTAAATAAGAAGCTGGAAGCTACTTGGATAACAGAACAAACTGGCTTGGCAACAGCCCTGAGAATAATGCCTGACTCTACTCCTCAGCCAGGAAGCACATACAATAAATATCAAAGCAGGTAGGATGCAGTAAGCAACAGCAGCAGAACACACTCTGATGTTATTGGTACACTCATCATTTAATTTCAGATGAATCAAAACCGTAAGCCAAAGCGTGGGATCATGTAATCCAGCAGTGCTCACACATAAACTTTACAAATGCCACAGCCTAAGTGCTGAGCTCAGGGACAGTGCTGGACAGCTCGCTTAAATAAACTCCAGCAGGGACACCAGCTTACACGGAACAATGGAGATGGATAAATCTGGAATGAAGAAGATGACCTAAAGACAGCAGTGATTAAATTAAATATTAATATTACTGTGTGGAATCAGATGGCCAGATTAGATCCAGAATTTTCTTTGGGGACTGCTGGGCAGACACTGTTGGTTTTTTCAATTTTATTTGATTGCACAAGAATGGTTTTATGGTGTCCCTTGGATCAGGGCTTGTCTTGGAAAAAAATAGTAATAAAACACCACAAAAGAAAGCAGATCCCTGGCAGCAAGTTCAGGTGTGGTCTGGATGACCAGCATGGAGCTGAGGGGATGTGGGTTGTGGGGAAGCCTGTGCAGCAGCGCTGGCTGGAGACCACACCTGTCTCTTCACAGGCTTCCCGCAACTCACCCTGCAGTCGAGGCCACGGTTGTGGGACACCTGCCACGTCTGGTGAGGCACAGACCAAGAAAGCCCTCAACCCTGCCACTAAGAGGGATCTTCGGAAAATGCTGCTTGAGGCACAGGCAGCCCCAGCGATGCCGTGACATGATACCACAATACAAGAGCGATATTAAGCTATTGAAGAGTGTCCGAAGGAGGGCAACCAAGATGGTGAAGGGCCCTGAGGGGAAGCTGTATGAGGAGCAGCTGAGGTCACTTGGTCTGTCCAGTCTGGAGGAGACTGAGGGGAGACCTCATCGGAGTCTACAACTTCCTCCTGAAGAGGAGGGACAGGCACTGATCTCTTTTCTCTGGTGACACGACCCGAGGGAATGGCCTGAAATTGTATCAGGGGAGGTTTAGGTTGGGTATTAGAATAAAGTTCTTCCCCCAGAGGGTGGTTGGGCACCGGAACAGGCTCCCCAGGGAAGTGGTCACAGCACCAAGCCTGACGCAGTTCAAGAAGCATCTGGACAACGCTCTCAGGCACGTGGACTCTTGGGGCTGTCCTGTGCAGGGCTACAAGTTGGACTCCATGGTCCCCGCG
>VZTD01002860.1:1286239-1363175 GCA_013397725.1 Rhagologus leucostigma | reverse complement strand
AGGCGGCGGGGGTCAAACCAGGGGCACTGAACGGTGGCATCACGGCGAGGGCAGCAGTGCCGTGAGGCGAGTAGGGACTTGCTCAGTGACCCCGAGAGCCTGAACACATTTCCCTTCGAGCCCTGTTAATGGTAATTGCACTTGAGATACATCTCGGCCGCCTTCAGAAGAGGGGTGCAACGCATATTTATCTAGCAAGCTACAGAGAAAGCCTGATACACAGAGAATAATCAGAAATGTGGCAGAAAACATCTCATGTTGCTATAAACAGGCACAGGCCCAGGCCCACGGTGCCCTGTTCTGTGAGAACTCGGTGGCAGGAGCACAGCCAGAGGAAATGTGAAGAGGTAGTGTGAACATAAAGTTGGTTGTAGTAACTCATCCACATGGTAAGGAATCTGCAGTCAGATTTACTTTGTTATTCAGGTACGGCTTGTGAAGCAATCAGGTTGTCTTGAGCAGGTTTAATGTTCAAACACTGCAAAGGAAAGGGGTTGCTGTGTTTCTTTCTCTCTAAAAAGTGGAACTTTGCTGTTTAAGTCTGCTCTGATCACTGAAGCGAACAAGATTTCCTCTATCCCTTCTTGTTAGTGAGGCTAGGTGCTCCTGCTTTCCAGCCTAGTTGGTTTCTTTCTGCTCATTCACGTGAACTCTTTAAGTGCAAGAAGAGAGCATGTAACATGAAGTATAAGAGTGGCCTGGGATGCTTCTTTTAGAGCCAGTTTTTGATGAATCGAAGTGTTGAAACAAATTTTAAACACCCCTAATCCATCCTCAAAGGCTGGAGTAATAGCAGGCTGCGGCAGCAAGGTGGCTCTGTTCCACCGCGCAGCTGAACATGGTGCTGTACCTCTTGCCTTAGGCTTTGGGATCAGGTGGCTTTTTAAAAGTTGGTTTTTCCAGTGCATCAAGGCTTTCTGGACATGCCATGCACTGCAGCTGCACAGTCCAGCAGTAGGATGGGAAAAGTGGCATGAGCACCCCCGTTCCAGAAGCAGCTCCTCAGACCTGTGCTTAAATCCGGTGTTAAACTGCAATTACTCTTTGTTTTGAGTCTAAGCTTTGGCTCAAATTTGAACAGTAAACCGATGTGTCATATTGTGCAGTAGCCCGTGTCAAGGGTTCTCAAACTTGACTGGGGGTGTGGTAGAGAAAGATGCATGCATGTTGACAGATAACAAAGTACTGCCTTCCTGCCTAGAGATCCTTTTGTGCTAGTTAAGACTTGGCAAAAGTTGCTGCCCTCACTATCTCAACTTAATTATTTAAGTGCTGAAATATCCCAGATGAGCCAAATTCCATTAAACACAAAGTGCAAAGAAAAGTTATCTTAAACAAGCAACATACCAATTGTAAAGTTGTTGAATTTATTCCCCTGAGGAAGAAAGGATTCTCATCAAGAGAGGGGTGAAGAGGTTAGCCAAACTTAATGTGTCATTTTTTTGTTAGATGAGCTTTAACTTAGACTACTGTAAATTGAGTGAAAAAACATGAAGAAGGGAGATAAGGAGCATTTGGGATTAAAAATAAAAATAAACCCCAAAGCCTTCATTACTGTCCTACAGCTTTTTCTAAGTAGTACTTTGCTGTTACAGTTCTGAAATTAATGAAGTGTGCATGGATTATAGCTGAGTGTATTTTACTTCAAAGCTGGTTATTCCCCAGAAGTCAGAGGCTTTGCATGTCTGTTAGTACAGTACTTTCCAGGCCACTTTTCTAGTACAAACTTTGGGGTTTTGACTCAGTGCCAGAGGAGCAAAATAACATCCTTACCTTTGCAGCTGTGACCACAACATAAAATCAAGCAGGAAGAAGAGTTGATGCTGGGGGTTGTTTTCACCGCGCTTAAGGCACCTTAAGAGTTGGAGCTCACACAAAGAGATAGGCCCATGCACACCCTCCCTAAACAACATGACTATTAGGGCACTGGGCCTTTCTTTTATACCTGCCCCTGTTTAGCCAGCACAGGTGAATGCAGCTTATCTGTTGAACAGCACAGCTCCCTCCATGTGAGCATTGCTGTCGCACAGCAGCTTCCCCCATTTGCCTGTGCTGCCTTACCCAGTCTGCAGCACAGCCCTTGGAGCAGCTCCGAGGACGGTGTGGTGGCAGCCCAGCTTGTGGTCGTTCTGAGAATTAGGAGGAGGCTCTAGGCAGAGATCTGAAGGCTGGCTGCATCGTCTCTAGACAACTTTTGTGTGTAGACCTCTCTGCTTGTCCAACTCCCAGCTGTACAAGTGCCACTAAAACAGAAGTCAACAAGTGATGTTTGTGAATACCTACCTTGAAATGCTTGCATATTCAAGCAAGTGGGAGGGGAGAGGGGGAAGTAAGGCTCTTAGCTGGATTTTTCTATTTCTCTGTACTGCTGTTAGTGACTCAGTCTACAGTTTTGAGCTGTCATTTTGTGTAACTGAGGTTGCAGAAAAAGGCTAGATTATGTCTGTTTCTGGAAGGAGCAGTTACATGACCATCAGGCTAGTGTGGGAGCTAACATCTTGAAGATGCAGTTTTCCTTTTTTCTACTCAGTATATTGTCAAGAATAGAAAGTTCTTGTGAGTATACTTCTGAAAAGTTACCTGAAACACAAGAATACTGGAATCTGTTAGTAAAATTTCAAGTTATCAGTTCAGCATTACTTCCTAGTCTTTTCCCTGTTGTGAGCCACTTGAAAAAGCATCACCAGGTACTTTATACTGACATTTGTCTTAGCATGTTTCAGAGATCCTTTCTGGTATGAGGATGTCTTAAGTGACAGAATATTTTCATCTGCTGTGGTGCAGTGGTGGTTTTTTAACAACTGCACAGCAGTAATAGCAGTTGAATTTAACCACCCCAACCCCCTTCCCCCCGGGCAGAATAATTTGCTTTTCTTGGTGTTTAAGTGTTTTCACTAAGTGTTTGCATAGCATACCACCAGCTAAAATACATAGTCCCTGTTTCCAGAGCTGTCTCAGAGTACTCTGCGTATCTTCAGTACACAGCAGATAATAGCGGCTTTGCCCTGCCTTTCTTACCCCTCCCTACACCAAATAAAAAGTCAGTCCTGCTGTTAATTTGATCACTACACTAAACATGGTAAACCCAATTGTCCATTACATCAAAATGTATTCTGCCATGATGTTATTAGACCTCTTATAGATCAAACTGGAGGCAAGTGAACAGGGAATGTTTCCTTTTTTCCTATCTGTAGCTGTATCTGCTTTGAAGATTGGCTTTGTAAGGTTCTCCCATTAACTAACAAAGAGATAGAAATCTTCCACATCCCTGTGTGCCTTCTCCAGATGTGGATTAAGTTCATTAAAGGCAACAGTAATCTCCCAGACTGTCTGACAGGTGGTGATCTGTGCACCAGCACTAGTGCAAATTCTCACTTTGATGATGTTAAATGAGTGAGCGGCAAGAGCGTGGGTTTGAAGCAGATTGTCTGCATGTACTGCACTTTGACTTGAACATGAAGTTTTCAGATGGATCACCAGAGGCTGCACCGCCAGCTAACACTCATCACTCTCCACAACTCTTAGGTGGGAAAGTCCATGAGGGCAGGCAAGAGCTAACCTAAACAAACCACACACACAGAACCCATAGTGGGAACACAACCCTCAGCATCAGGTATTTTCATTTGCAGACTCATGCTTATTCCTGATATAGACATAGCCAGCAGTAATTATAAGAATCCAGTCTAGCATTAAAATAATTAAAATTGACATATTGAACTTCCCAAGAAGGAAGACCCATAAGAAATGGGAATATCCGTAGGGAAATTTGGCCCAACAGAAGTCTAACACAGTCCCAAAGACCTCACAGCACTCCTTTTCAGTCTTTTAGTACTCTACAAGAGCCTCTACAACTAGTTGTGTGGTATTATACCACAAATTGAAGGTGTAAACACAGGGTGATACACCAAGATCTGGACTACTCGAAAAGACACGGTCATCTGAACAACATTCATTTTAATGTAACATGAGAGATCCATCACCTGAGGCTTGGAAATGTATGTAGGGTACCTGGGAGGTAGGAGAAAATAAAAAGATACTCAGAGTACAAAGGCATTTGTGGATACAGAGTGACTAAAGTGCCAAATGATAGTTCAGTTTGGCAGGTTATAAGTAAGTAGAAGGAATACAAGTCTTGCTAGAGATAAAAATAAAGAGATTTGTCCTGTTCATGGCATAAGAGAACCATAAAAGAAGTTTTAACATTAAAACCAGGCACAGAAACAGAAGTTAAAAGGTTAGAGAACTGCAAGAACCTGCTCTGGAAAGCAAGTGAGATAAGAGTGATTAGGATTCATTTGATAGGTTTAGGGGAAATTCAAATACTTTCCATAGAGGTGTGGTTTTTTTAGAGATTGCTGCTGGGCTGCTGTTCAGCCTACTTGGGAAAAAAGTATAAGCCACTAGGAAAAAGCCAGGTAAAAAGTCAAGGATAATGTAGATGGACACACAGTGAGGAAAACAAGTAATGAAATACCTTATTTAGCAGGATGGTTTTTTTCCGGAGGTCTAAAAATGAAGAACAGTATTATCTTGAAAATCCTTCATGTGTTGTCAGCAAAATGCAGACAACACTGAGTCTTACGTATAGCCTTGCTTACTCTGATCTCTGGTATAATTTTCTTCTGGCACCTCCACAAAATTAAAACCTCTTCAAAATACGTAGTTAGCATCTCTTCAGTGGCTTTCCCTGTGAGTACCCATGCCAAGAAGTTGACAAAATGATTTTTCCTCTGTACTGCCTGCTCACCATTATCTTTAGCCATAATGAAGGCAGGCTTTGGAGAAACATTTACCATATTTGGTGGTACTGGTTGTCCAGTAAGTATCTTATTAATGAACATACTGAGGAAGGAGACACAGCCTACCTGTTTACATGACTGACACAGCACTGTTTTCGCATGACTTAGGTATCACACGTTTAACTTCTAGTCAATAAAATCTTTAGGCTTGGATTTTTGCCTTGGCACCTTGATACCATCTCTCCTTAGGATCCCGATGGCAGCACCATGATGTAGTTCATACACCAACAGATTTTGACTACTGAGTTTAGATGGAAGAATGATATTGCTTATTCCAGTAGGGCTGGAAAGCGACTGTCAGCACTTAGAACTACAATGTGAGCTGCATGTGAGTTATTAGAGCTGCAGCTATCTAACCTTAATCCTGGCATCCAGGAACATTTCCTTGGATTTTACTGGACGCATACATTTGTGGACACAGCTGTACAAGCACTGAGAGAGAAAACTACAAGCCTACGTGCTTCAGAGCCTGCCCTACAGTTAAAAACATACAGCATGCTAGCACAAGTGAAAGGGAGAGCTGCTGTGTGCAACTTGATCATTACATGCTTGGTATAGTAGTTGCATAGACACAAAACTGCTCTACAAGTGCTGGTTTGCTGCAGTACAACATTTCTACATGTAGCATGGTTAGAGAGCCCACCTTAACAGATGCTTTAGAATAAATAGTACTTCTAAGATTTCCTGTGCTGAGTAGGAGTACATTAAGAAGATGGAAGCCATTAAACACCACTTGGAAAAGGGCAATTAATAGCTTACCAGGAGCCCCATATACACCACGTAACAGTCTTCAATCCTTGTCAAAAATAAAAAATATATCAAAATTTGAAGCCTAGAACATTTTCGCTTAGTTTCCTACCTAAAGTAGCTGTAGGCTCCTGCTTTAAAGTGACTCTTCTTAATACTAGAAGCTCACAGGTACCTTCTCTCAGATTTTGGTGCCTCTCCCTTGCTACTCTTTTTAACCTTTCTTCTTTGAGCCTCAAAGGTGCAAAGCTATCAGTTGAATTAACTCTGCCATATCCAGAAGTGGTGAGGAACATATTTCTCTGAATCTTAATCTTGCTAGGTATGAAAGATTAATGCTTAAAAAAATAAGTTGCCTGAATTTCTGTTACTTTGAGAGTTTGGGGGTTTGTTTGTTTGTTTTGTTTTGATTTGTTTTTCCAGTCAGAATTCCATAGGCTTCTGAGTAAATGAGTTGAACTCCAGGGGTGTACACTGTTAAACACAGGATGTTTGCCTCCCATGTTTATTACAAAATCTACAGTGATCTCCACACAGCTTCCATTTAATTGGAGTTTTGCCACCAACTTAAAGAGGTAGCTCAGGTCCAAGTTCATTAACAGAATGGAAAGATTTACTCCAAGTGTGGGATGTAGTAGAAAGATTAGAAGCTGAGCAGTTGCCTTTACATGGTGAGCATGCCCGAGCTTGATGAGGTTATTTCCTGAACCTAAACTATAAGCAAGGAACCGTGCAAAGTTGCAAACCTGCATATAGGATGCATCTGCTGGAAATTATGACAAAAACTAACAATCTTCACCTCACTGAAGTCAGTGAAACATTTTCCGTGTACTTGATTGGAGCCAGGATTTTGCTGTAGGCACTTACACTTTAACTTTGCAGGAATTAATGCACGCTGCACAGTAAATACCTCTGAAAAATGTTTTAGCTCCTCTCCTCCCCAGTTCTCTCTTTTTCTTTAGTCTAAATTGGTTTCCTAAACCTTTTCTATCTCCATTCCCCTTTTTAAATCAGAAACTGAATAGATATCCTTTCAGCATTCTGCTTGAGCAACACCAGTGGCATCACTTTTACACTGTATTAATCATGATGCACAGTAGTATGATGTCTTCCATTGGGATTTCAAAGCACTTAACAAATATTAATTAAGTATTGTGTCTCTGTGAGGTATGTAAGCAATTAATTTTATAAGCCAATGCCATTTAAAGGAGAGAGAAAGGTGGATTCTTGTCTTAGTGCATAGCCTCTTACTCGTTTACAGTTATTTTCTTCCTGGCTGTCTAGACCTGAAATAAGTTCCTTATGCAGCTTCTGTAATGGCCTTAGTAACCAGGAACATTTGTGAAGCTGATCTGCAAGACACCTCTCGTATTTCCATTATGTGAAAGCCCGTCCTCTCAAATTCGTTGTCAAATGAAATTGTGGTAAATCAAGTCAGTAGAGAAGACAGGTGAAGAATTTGAGGCATAAGACCCTGTCTTCACTTCATCAGAACGGGTGTTCCTAAACTTTTGGTGTCCTATGTTTGCTTTTGTGCAGGTAGCGAAGGACTTCTTAAATATGCTGCAGGCTTCATTTTCCTAGACACATTTACTCTTTGCACCTGGAAATCACATTTAGGCAGATTCTGAGGGCTTCATAAATTTGTCTGGGCTTTCCGGATATGTGATAGCTGTAGAGAGCAGACACTTCTGAACTGGTTGCTGCATGCCTGGGAACTCTGGATATCAGCACTGTGAGCACACACAGCAGTTACAGGACATGAAGCCCCTCACAGGAGCAGCTCTGTGTGTATGCTTTGCTGTCCAGCCATGCATGTGAAGTGCAACACATCAGAAACAGCAGATGTGATGTAGACATATTGTGCAGCTACTGAGGCTGTGCAGTCATCCGCATACTTTCATGGGGGAGCTACACAGTTATTTGCATATAGATTATACATCCCCTGCTCCTGTGTGTTGCAGCTGCTGCATATGTACAGTTTTTTCTACCCATGAAATCCTCTGCAGACCTATGGGATTTCTAGTGCTCTAGTTTGCACCCTGCTTGTTTGACTCCTCCAAAGAACAGGACCCTTACTTGTTCCACTTCTTTCAATTCCCTCTTCCCTTCTAATAACAAGTGCTTGTAATAAGACGATTCTTCCATGAGACACTGTCAGACAATTTCAGTTTGCACAGAAGAGAGAGGTGGCAGTCCCCAGTCCTTTTTCCCTCCCCAGGAGTCCTTGGTCTTGGTAATTCTGCTGCTTACCATGCACTGGCTCTGACATGTGTTGGATCTCTTCATTAGCTGCTTTGGCCTATTAGCCTGGAAGAAAAACAGCAGAAAGATGGGTAGCTTTCTCTGGCATAGTGAGGTAAATAGCTGACTAAATGACAGATATGAGGTAGAGGATCAGCAAATTTGCCAATGATACCAAGCTGTGAGGTGTGGAGGGAAGCGATGACTTGACAGGCTTGAGAGTTAAGCCTGTGTGAACCTCATGAAGTCCAACAAGGCCAAGCGCAAGGTGCTGCAGATGGGTTGGGGCAATCCCAAGCACAAACAGGCTGGGCAGAATATGGATTGAGAGCAGCCCTGGGGAGAAGGGGTTGGAGGTGTTGGTTGACAAGAAGTTTGACATGACCCAGCAATGTGCACTTGCAGCCCAGAAATCCAGTCGTGTCCTGGGCTGCATCCAAAGCAGTGTGGCCAGCAGGGCCAGGGAGGGGATTCTGCCCCTCTGCTCTGCTCTCATGAGACCCTATGTAGAGTGTTTTGTCCAACATAAGAAGGACATGGACCTGTTAGAACAATCCAGAGGAGGGCTACAAAGATGCTCAGAGGGCTGGAGCACCTCTCCTGTGAAGATAGGCTGAGAGAGTTGGGAGTGTTCTGCCTAGAGAAGAGAAGACTCCAGGGAGACCTTGGAGCAGCCTTCCTGTACCTAAAGGGTACCTTAAAAAGCTGGAGAGAGAGACTTTTTACAAAAGCCTGTGATGACAGGACAAGGGGGAATAGTTTTAAACTGAGAGTAGGTTAACATTAGATATTAGGAAGAAATTCTTAACTGTGAGGATGTTGAGCCATTGGAACAGGTTGTCCGGAGGGATGCCCCATCTCCGAAAGTATTCAAGCCCAGACTGGATGGGGCTTGAGAATCCTGATCTAGTGGGTGGCATCCCTGGCTGTGGCAGGGGGTTTGGAACCAAGTGATCTTTGAAGTCTCTTCCAACCCAAACGGTTTCTGTGATTCTATGATCAGGGGAGTACCGAGCTGTTGCATGTGCAGCTGGGAGGATGGCAAAGAGATTGAGAGACCTGACCTCTCACTTTTGCGAGTGACTTGTTAGATCGGCTTAGCTGCCTGTGAAGTGGTAATTTGATTCGTTTCTTTTACAGAGTAGAGGTCCTACATTGCCTCTTCTTCTCTTCTCCTTGGAGATGTCATTCAATCTGGGAAAATTTGGGCGGATTCACAGTTTTTCATCACAACACTGCATTAGAATTAAATATTTGGAAGGGTTATCAGGGATTTTCTACATTGTTTTCCTACGGGCATTTGCGTATAAACTTTCTTCCGTATGTTTCTGTGGCCTCACACCGGTTGGGCTATTTGTTTTTCACCGCTATTCATATGTTGGAGGCTAAAACCATTGCTATATAAACCTCTATGATTTTTAAACATGCTTATACTGATTCTGTGTTATCCTCAAAAAAACTTTGAATCCGTTGTCTTGCTCTGCTGAATTAGTTTCAAAATTGTACCTAAAGCTAAATACACCTCCCATGTTGTGTGGAAACCGCTTTGAAATTAAACAGAAATTTGAGAAGCTTCTGTTGGCTGTCTCAGAGAGTGTAAAGCACATGAAATACTCTTCCCACTCCCTGGAAAATTAAGAAATAAATAAAGAAATAATCTTTTTTTTCCCCTACTCCCTAACTTCCAGCTATGTTTGAACTGGAAGAGCCGAAAATCAGACCGTGATGAAATTCTTATTTTTCCTTCAGTATTGTTTGAGAAATGAGGGAAGACTTCAGTGCATTAATAAAGCAGTTTAGACACCCATCTGCCACAGTGGTGGTGCTCAGAAGATCAAAAGAACATTCTCAGCTGCTTGACACACACACACACACAATGTTCGTTCATTAATGGCATACTTTTAACGTAGGTTATAGCTGTACACATCGTACAACAAAGCAGTGCCATGGAGTCCCCTGTCCCTAGGGAACAGGAGGAGCAGAAAAAAAAGTGGTTGATTAAAGCATTCTGAGCAGCTGAGAACATCCCTAACACTGACATGTTTTACTGTGAACTTTGAAAGGGTGGGAAGAATAGCTGCACACCACCATCTTCATTGGATGGTATTGTTCAGAATGAATACCCCACTGGTAGAATAATCCCTGATAAAAGGCATTCTAGCTTTCAGAAGTCATGCACTCAAAGCATACACAGTGGGGGGATGTTGTACTATCAGTGCTCCATAAAATATGCACAAATTGGTTTGGAGTTGCCCATCTGTTTTGGTGACAGAAAGTGAAGGTCTAGATATGTATGTCTTAAACCAAATATGACCTATTTTAGGTTCTGAAGTAAAAGAGAGTTCATCCTTCCCTGACAGAGGAAAGACACAAAACCCATTGTGTTTTTCCTGATACTTATTCCATAAGGTCTCTAGTCTAAAGACCTAAACTTAAATGAAAAGCAAAAAGCCCATGGTGGGGGGGGGTTTGAACTAGAAAACATTTGAGGTCCCTTCCAACACAAACCATTCTATGATTCTATGATTTGCTTATTGGTTTTGCAATTTCAGAAAATAAATTTTCTCACCTCTAGTTTAGGAAAATCCCGGTTGTAATGAGGTTAACTGGGTGGATTCCAGATCACACTCATTCCTTGCATGGTAGCATTGACTTAGTGGCAGAGCACCAGAAATGAATCTGGCCCTTTCTCTCTGTGAAAGTGAAAGTGTGTTAGGCAGGCGTTTCAGCACGCAGGGTAACGTGCCTTTGGATCTTACACAGCTAATCCTCTTTATACTTTGCTGACTGTAACCTGCTTAGTCTTACATGAAATGTATTCGTCGTCTTTTCCTGAGCCTGGTCCAAAGCCTGTTGAAGTCAGTGGAAAGAGTCCAGATATTTTTTCAGTAGTTTTGGAGCTGACTCTATATGAACAGCTGGTGTAGCACTGGGTCTTCTAGTTGAAAGACAAGGAAAATAAGCAGCACCAAACCACATTGGACTCGGTGCTGTATTAAATATATAAATGAAAGTAATGTGAAACTTGTAAAACCAGACTGGACAAAACACTCCAAAACATGCTGCAGGGAACAGTCTAGTGCTAGCAGGGGAATAAGTTAGCTATTTAATGATTTCTTTTCCATAGCTTTTACTTTTCCACATATTCTGTAATGTAACAGTACTTTTTTCTCCTTGGGCGAATAGCTGTCAGACAGCAGCACTGGAATGAGAACATATGTAGTGTTTGCTTTTATCTTACATTACAAAAGAAGTATGAATACCTTGTGTTATTCCAAGTATAAAATTACAGGTGTCAAATAATTTGGTGCTTTAAATGCTGTGCCAGAAAAGTAATCCAGTAAAAATAGCTATGTTCCATCAAAGCTGAGCAGTTAATATTGTTATTATAGTTTCTTGCGTGGCTGTAGTGGTGTAAGATGGCACAAAACAAGTGTAAGAGACCAGCAAGAAACTTGCCTAGAATCACCCAGAGCATAAAAAGACAGGAGGATGGAAATGAGGTGAACCTAATGGCCCAAAGTGAGAATCTGCCTGGTCTGATTTACAGTTGGTTTGAACTTTAAAAATGCTGTTAAACAAAAGCTGGTTAACATCTTAGGGGCTGATTCTTATCCAGAGATGCCAAAGAGTTAAATTAAGGAGTGATTTGTGCTTGGTTCTGGGTAAGTACGTGGTTGACCCTCTGTCCTAAGGAGTGTACCATTTAAAAAGTAGAAGAATATTTAGCTGGAAAGGTTGAAGGATTTTATCATCTCCACATTACAGGTGGGAGTGCAAAACAGGGGTGAAGAAGTTTTGGCTGGGTTAAACAGTCAGGGTCTGAGTTGTCTGTGGCAGAGAACCACTAAGTCCTGTCAAGTCGTTTACAAACAAGGCCATCCATACCTAACTGTGGTATGGATGTGAAGTTGTGAATGAATGTATGTGGTGAAGTATGCTGCAGACCTGAAGTAAAATAGGAGATACAAGAACAGGTCATAGCAGAGCACAGCGTGAGGTTTTGGTGTGTGAATTTCTCCTCAAAAGATCATGAAGAGCCACACACACTTTATGCAACTTCTGGAAATTAGGTTAATACTTCTGATGTCCATTCCACAAAAGCCAGGACAGAAGAAATTTTATATAGTATATTATGTCTACTAGAGGACAGAAGAATCACTGCGTTTAATACTCTTTTTAAAGTCTTCAGAGCTACGGTGAAACCTGGACAGAGACAGCCTGATTTGCTAAATTGGGAACATGCTGCTTCAGTCAGTATGGATTGTAGGAAGCTAATTAAAGGACATAGCAGCTGACAAGTGAATCTTTAATCCCTGTCAAATCCCGTAAGTTTATGACCAGTGTGAAGTAGTTCATATAGAAAAGAAACTTTTACTTCTGAATTCACTTGTTTCCAGATGAGATGTGTTTACTTTCATGGTAATAATCAGAACACATTTTACTTAAAATTTCCAGGATGAATTTTGGCTGCCTTGAAAATCACTCCCCAAATTCCTGCTCTCTTCTCCTACTTCTTGAAAACCATAGGAGTCATATTTGTTGTCCACACTGGTATTTTAAGTAAGTGGCATGAAGGGTGTGTCAGGCTGCATAGTATGCTGCTGAACAGCAGACCAAATCCTGGTGCTCAGAGGCTGCAGTTGTGCTAAAAGGTCAGAAGCACCAAGGACATGAAGTGCACCAAAACTTGCCTGTCCTGAGATAGTCAGGAACAGTCACACATGTTGATTTACAGAAAAACTTAGTTTGGTTCCTCTTTTTTTCTTTGCAAACCACATGCTCTTGCTGAATGTAAATATCTCATGCTACAATGATTAAGTCCGTTTTAGGTTCGTTTCCATTAAGCTGTGAAAGGAATGTGCCAAAACCCAGAATCACCTCTGAAGGATAAATTGTGCGTTTTTTTAAATTTCTAAAAAAAATAACTCTGCAGTAGGTTGTCAGTTAGTACATCAAAGGATGCATCTAGTGTACCTTGGTATGCTGTAACGTGAGCTATTTGTTCAGTAGTTAGCTCTAGTTAACTAACATGACTATTCATTCTAAAATAAGCGCTCAGGCAGTGTTTGCTCCCAGGCAAATACTTGTTCTGCTACAGTTCTTTCTCAGCTCAGCTGCCTCTGATCCTCTTTGCAAGTGCCGAAGTTGTTAGCCTTTGTAGTCATGAGAGTTAATTACCACTCATTTTGTTCACTTTTCTGCATGGCCAAAAGCTTTTATGTCTTTTACATGATTCGGGAGTGGAAAGACGCGCCTGCATTAAGGGACTGCTTCGTATGCAATATATGATTAATAGTTGCCAAGAAGTGGTCTGCTGCCACATGTGTGCTGGCAGGTTGGTGGCTGTGCAGCTGCGCTGTTAATTACATGGCTGGGCTGGTTAAGCACAGTGCATCTGATGGTGGAGATAGGCTCCAGGGCCCCCCAGAAGATCGAGGTTGGGTAAACTGGGCCACCTGAGATGTGTGGCTAGATGTGGCATCTGGGGACAGATGGGATGGATCTGCTGGGGATGAAGTCTGGACATGTGGAGAGAACACCTAGGAGCCGTGATACAGGGCAGTGAGTAAGGAGCAGAGGAAGAAGTTAATAGCAGGCTAAAGCAATTCGTGTAGCAATCAGCTGTGCATAGCATGGGCCTTTGGTATTGAGCTGGACTCCCTTAGTTTTGAGAGTGTTTGTGTAGTAGGAGAGGAGCATATATTATTGTTTAGTTTTCATATCAGTCCAAGAAAACTAGGTTTATCTCCCAGACCAAAAGCATTGTCCTCAGAGAAGTAGATATTAACACACAGCGTTCTTTAGAGGTTGTGGCCTGCAGTAGCAGGAAGCTCAGCAGAGACCGCATACTTTTAGAATCTCTAAGCTCTGGTGTTTTTTCTTTGAATTATGTTTTTCCTTTTCAGCTAAATAAACCGTAGCAAAAAGCCTTTCACTGTGTGCTAAAATATTCTCAAGTGCTCTTGTTTCCAAGGGTGACTTTACTGAGGGCAGCGATGCAGTCTCAGAACAGAGCTCTTACGTGTCCCAGTTACAGAATTACTTCCCGTGCTGCTGACAGCTTGATTTGTGAAAGAAAAAAGAATAGCAAAAGAAAACTCAACCCCCAGCCTGTGCAACAGAGAAAAACACAGACTTGCTGTGTTTTAGAGAAAGCGTCAAACACAAACATTTCAAAGGAGGAAAGCTAGTCTTCATGTACATGATAAAAATCCTTTTACAAGGATAAATCACATAAGTGTAACTATTTTTAAGCTTTAAAAGTTTCCTGTTTAATACCTGTGGGATAAGTCTGTACAGCTAGCTGGAGGCCAATTTTAACCTTGGACCATTGAAATCTGTTGACCTGTGTTTTGGTACAGAGCTGGCCATTGTTATTTTTTTCCTGCTTTGAAATAAGGGATATCTGGGAAACCTCTAGCACCACCCCCCCCAAACAAAAAAATCCACATGTCTGACTGTGTGCTAGACCTGCTTAACTTAGCTGCCAAGTATTGCAAAGTAGCCAGATACTGAAAATGCTGCTAATCAAGCAGATGTCAGACTTAGAAACTCATAATTATGCCTTTATACTGAATCTGGTAGATACTAAGAGAACTTTAAGTGCATGTTTAGTTCCAGATCTGTTTTGTTCTGGTTTAAGACTAAGCAGTAGTTACAGAAAAAAAGACTGAACTGAAGTGTTTTGCAGTTGAGCAAGCAATTTTATTTCTAAAGCAAAATCTCATGCACTACAGGGCTCATGATTCATCAATCTGATGCTGAAGGAAACTGTGTCTTGATTTGGAGCTTATGAAAACAGGATTTTGCTAATAAATGTGTTCTTCAGAATTACAGACCAGCAGATTCTTAAATGTGGAGCTCATGGCTTTGTCTTGAACAGTAACCTCCTATGATTACTGTGTACTGTGTTTTTATGATAGGTGAGACAGCTTCTTCCTGGCCACTTAGTTATGTCACCATTAAATGGAGAAAAGGAATTGAGATGACCTAGTCTGGAGGGGGTAAAGCAAACAGCAAAACACTGCCACTGGTGAAACAAACTTGCTTTAAGCACATTCTCTAGTTAGTCTGAGTCATCAGTCATCAATTATGTTTGTTCTCTTCCTCCGTCTTTCCCTGAGCTGTATTATAAAGCAGTGCTGTGACTGGAATCAGGGGTGCACTATGTAGGAGTGGTCCTGAGAGCAGGCAGGGATGGGGACTGTGCGTAGGGACTGAGCCAAGGCACGGAAAGACAAGCAGAGCCCAGTTTGCAAGAGCTGCTTGAGTCAAGTGCTGCCTCTTAAGGAGAGCTCTGAAAGGATGGATCCAACCATGGATAAGCCATGCATTAGTCCAGCAACTTCCTTGGTGCCTGTTCCCTGTACTGCCTGTTCCACCTCCCACCCTGCGGTTGCCCCTGTTGCTTCCTCCTGATGCAGGCTTTGGTCCCAGACTGAGTATTCTTCTCCCTGTCATTGCCCCATCCTCAGATGTTCATGGTTGCTCACAGTGCACAATTTTTCCTAAAGTCAACCAAATATACAGTTTTGAGGATGCACTTCTAGCTGAGCTCAGAAATCTGCCTTCACCAATTTAATTCCCTTATAAGAACACGTCAGAAATGTTTTCTTCTCTTAGCGTGTCTGTATACACATGTATGTTCATCTGTGTGTCTGTGTGTATATCCCATTATTAACAGTGAGCATTAAATGTAGGCATCAGGGATGAAATGGACTGTAAAATTTCCATGCTGTCTGCCCAAACAGCACACTGCCTTAAAAAAGAATGCTCAGATGTTTATGAAAGCTAGACTGAATGATGATGATGATGATGATGATGATGATGATGATGATGATGATGATGATGATGATGATGATGATGTCTCTGTGTGGGGGAAAACACTCATTTTTCAACTGGCAAACTTTTTTGAAACTCAGAAATGTTTGCAATCTGACATGCCATCTTTCAGATTTGTGATTCCAGTTTTCTGCTCTGTTAGAACAACATATGGATTGAGCAAACAAAGTTAGTGATATGACAAAAGGTTCTGATCTCTTGTCCTAATTCAAGAGAGGGTTTCTCACCTCTCCATGGGAGAGAGCTGGTTGTCAGCCTGGGCTGAGGCTGCAGCAACCCCAGTTTTGGTGACAGTAGCTGTGTCATTGGTTTTGTTCTTCCACAGAACCATGGGACGAAAGCAGAACCAGGGGTGGCGTTACGGTGGCAAATCTGTCGATTGAAGAATACAAATTCAGTTATAGTGTTGGTTATGCTATTAGCCAAGTTCAGCCAATTGCATTTATGTTGAGCAACACCCAGAGCCTGCTGGAGCCAGTAGGAGTTTTGCCATCAGCTTCTCTGAGGAGTAGGATTTTGCTTGTTTTTTAAATTAGCCATATCTTCATGGGAGCGTATGGGAGCAAATGCAAAGGTCTTGAATTGAAGAAGCCAGTAAGCAGTTTTATGCATTTACTTTGTTACACAGGTAAAAGCTGAGACAGCAAAACCCATCTGCTAAGCCTTCAACACGTCTCTATAAAACCTATGTTAGGGTAAGAGTATTCTTTTCTATTTTATTTATGGCCTTGGCTGCCTGAATGAGTGCATCTGGAGCTCAGATGTCTGATGCCCTTATTGTAAATTAGTTAACTTGAAAAACTGTATGCGCTGTCAGATCTTTGCTGTGGAAATGCCAGGCTCTGTAGTTGAGGTGCTTTTGCGTGTGCATATGTTTTTTATGTGAAAAGGCTCTTGAACTTTATGCACAGACACTGTTCTCTGTCTCTCTTTTTTTTTTTCCTCCCTCTTTTGTTACAGACTGTGGACTAGCATTGAATATTCAGGGAAAGCTCCCCAGGGAGATTAGGGACATGGACAGATTTTAAACAGAGCCCTAATGCGTGGACACGAAAGGACAAGCATTCTAGTGGGAATACTAGTGCAAATTCCCTGCTTTGGGGTCAAAATGCATTAAACAGCTGCTTGCATGCTAAAGATGCTTTTAAAATCAATACAGACCGGAAATTATAAAATTTTTAAGTAGAGATGGTGCTCAGTGAGAGTAGAAGTACTTCAGTGACCCCTTTTGTTATAAATCATACATCAGTATATAGCAGTCCTAGAGAGAAGTGCATCTATAAATTCCTTTCTGCAGAGCTCAGAATCCCAGATCGCACTGGAACTTACTTCAGGCGGGATTTGTCCATATCCTGCCATGTCCTGGAAGGCTATGGGAACTAAGACTTAACAGCAGTAGGAATTAGATGCCTTGACATGAATAAACTGCTGTTATCATCAATTACTCTGATTACACTGTTGTGGAAGATAGCTTATTGTTACATTTAATAAATCAACATTAAAAGAAATTGAATGAAGGCATTGCACAAACAAGCAGTAACAGTACATGTATTTGGGGCTGCTGTGCAACAACTAAACTCAGGTAGAGTCCAACTGTAAAAACTGGCAACTTGGATGGGTCAGCATCTGAAACTGGGTTGCATAACAGCAACATGGCAATATCAATGCTGCAGTGTGGCTTTAATTGCCACACAGCTGGTATTTATCATATAGGTATGTGCATATTTAAGAATAAATGAAATTTAAAAAATATTTCATTCCAAAATAAATATATTGCCTTACCATTGCTACACATTTGCTTTATGGGTCCTTCAGCCTGACTCCCCATCACTGCTGAGCCCTGTCCTCTGAAATGGAAACAAGTGTCATTTGCAGTATAGAAGTACAGCAGCAATTGTATAATACTTAGATCATTCAAGTTCCCGTTGCAGACCACATTTTATTAAGTGTACATTTCATAAGGCCCATTGCCTCCATTGCCACTGTCTCATGTTATGGTAATCCCTAAAAAAGCTGCCACTAAATTGAGGCCCTTTGTTTTACATGCTGTGTGCTTGCAGCTGCTGCAAGCATTTGACAGCTTCAAAGTCCATATTTCTTAAGTTCCATCTTAGTTTGGGGCGAGAGAACAAGTCTGCAGTGTAGAGCCCTGCGGCATTGCACTCTGCAGCCCGCAGCTTTTCATTGCTGCCTGCTCCCTGACTGTCCCCATAGCTCTTCCTTTTGGCTCCTCTTTACTTTCTACCGGTTCAGATATTTTTTTCCAACCTCAGAGCTTTTTTCTGGCCTGCCACTCCTAATTGTGCTCTTTAAACCATTCCTTGGAGACATCTTCTCTACACTAGAAGTTGTTCCCAAGCTTATTCTGCAAGCCAGTTTTGAGGACTATGTTGGGTATATGCATCCCATTTGCCGCTTGTAAGACAGTGGTCAAGTCCCACTCTGTAGCTATAAAAAATAGAAAGAACTGCAGCTGCTGTACATGGGAGATATAATTTTGGATTGTTTCAGAGTGAAGTGGCCTCTCTAACCTTAGCCTTGCTCTCAGAAATGCCTGTGGTGTAACCACGTGCATCAGTTTGTGTTTTGGATGTTAAAGAGCAAAATTCTCTGTGAGAACACAACTGCTGTTGCCATAAATGGCAAGATTTCATGATATCTGCACTTGTACATGGCCACTAAAGCTGACTGGCCACCAAGGCAAATCAGACCCCTCTCCACAGGCTGGTCCTTGCTCAAATAAATACTCTGTGAGCCCCTGAGACAGCACTTCTGACATTAACCAGGGTGCCCTTGCATATCCCTGCTTTTCGTCCCTAAAATGCACAGATGTTTCTTAAACGAGTCTTGTGTCTACTTCTGCCAGGCTTGGCTGTTTTTACGGAAATGCTTGAAGAAGATGAAATGCTAAAGGCAGGGAACGTTTTTGTGAGTTTGTGGTACGTACTTGCCTCTGGAGACGGGATGCACTGTGCAGCCTTCTTGGGTTCTGCTGCTGCCACTCTGTCGGGGCTGCTCTCCCCTCAGTTATGTGCTACATGATGATGGATTAAAAGGGAGGCGGGGAGGAACCCAAAAAAGCAGGACTAGGGAGTGAAATGAAGCCACTTTCCTCAGTGTTCTTCCATCCGAAGGGGAAGGTGAATAACGCTTGCTCGTGTGTCCAGAAGGTGGCACCGGCAGCCCGAGTCTGCCGGCAGCTCTTGCTTGTCCGGCCCAGCCAGGCAGGCACCGCCGCCCCACTTGGAAACACCCTCGCTAATCCGGGGTCTCAGCCTCTTTAAAGGCTCTCAGCCCTTTAAACTTGTAACTAAGCCGGTGCTCTCATTGCCTGGCTCCAGGCCTCTGAGCCCATGGGTGACAGGCTTGGGGGGTGACCAGTCATCGGTGTGACAGGGATCTTGGGACTTTGAATAAGCAGCTAAGTCCTGGCGGGAGCAGAAGCTCTAAGCTGCAGGATCTTTACCTCCTCATTACAAAATTAGTTTTGCTATTGAAGTGGAGAAAAGCCTGTCTGAAGAAACCATGCAGGGTTGCTTTTTTTTTGAAACGATGTCTTGCAACAGATGTGTTATTACACAAGCTGGCAAGCGTTTCTCTGGTGTCACAACTCCAGATAGTAGAAGAAGACACGGTACTTTATTTTCTGTTTTGGGGAAATCTCTGTGAATGTGAAAGGTAGACCAGGAGCAAAACCCCTGTTTTGCACTGTGATCCGACACTTTCAGCCAAAGCATGGAGTGAGGAGACACCTCGGTGCTGGCGGGCTCTTGGCTCAGCGTCCCTGGGCAGTGAAACTGTTTTGCAGCAAAGGAGAGTAGATAAAATTTTCGAGCACATGTGAGGAGTCAGATGAGTTAGGCTTTTCTGCAAGAGTGATTCTGGCTATTATGTTTCCTTTCTTGAGATGGAAGATAGCTTTCTTAATTTAGGCAATGGTTTTCCAACCTCAGAAACCACAGGGTTCCATGTGAAATTTTGGACATATCCTACTGTCCATGTTGTCCTACTTTCCCTTACTAGCATTATTGCTCTTGGTTATAAAAGGAAAAAAACCCAACATATTTTCTTCCTTCTTTTCTTCGCCATGTCTCACCTCAGTAGGAGCCCAAACCAGTCTCCTGTGCCTACCGCTTGGAGCCAACTGCTGTGGTAGGAAGGAGAAGGCAGGCACCAGGCCAGCTACCGGTTGTGGTGCCTGTGCCAGCCCTCATCTTCCAGCCACTGCCCTCTGCTCCCTCCATGGCAGCCATTCAGTTGTGAACACTTAGCAGGCAGGAGCACATAGTTGAGGGAAAGCAGTGGTCTGCTTACTGATCATGTTGGTCACTTTTGCAAAAAAACACAGCAAAACAATGTCCAAAATATTCCCAAACTTCCAAAGTTCTCTTCTGTGCTGGTTCTTTGGCACAATTAGTTTTCATCTAGTGGCTTGAGATTAAAAAGCTGTCTGGAATAAACTCTTATTCAGTGTGTTACTGTGTGCCTTCACTGTAATGGTGTCCTAAAAGGACCGTTTTTCTTTATAGGTATACACTGAGTAGCTAGAAATACAGGTAATTAGGTCCATTTAAATTTTAAAAAGGTTTTACCACTAGGGAGGAAATGTGTTGGTTGAAAATAAGGAGCAGAGGAGAAATTATTTAAAGTTTCACAGGTGACTTTGTGCTGGAGCAGCTTGCTTTTTCCCAGGTGCTTATCTGCTGTTGATGGCTTTTGGCATTGTGCATGTGCAGGAAGGCAGAATATGCAGCTGGACAAGAGGGCTGCATACAGAGAGAGCATTGTTGACCTTGCAGCAGCTTCAGATGTTGCAGTTCCTTCTTATTTCTTCCCATGTCCTTTGTTTCTTATATAGTTTCCTTGCCTGGCATAGTTTAGGGGTTGGGCCATTGGTTGTTTTTTTTTCTTTCTTTTTAAAATTTTTTTTTCCTTCCCCCCCTCCTTTTTTTTTTTAATTCATGTTGTTGGTTTACACCACTTCCAATAGATTCATCACCTGCTCCCTTCAAGGCAAACTGCAGGGCTGCTTCCCTTTTGTAGCAGCTGTGCTGGAGGACTGCTGATGAGGAACAAAATGGGAGCTACTGAGCAGTCATTTGAAGGCTGGCTATTAAAAAGAAAAAAGCTAGCTAATTAGAGCTTAGAGGAAGAGGCAACGCTTTGTGCAAAAACACCAGAAGGTAGGCCCTCCAAATCTCATACACTCCCTGTAAATAGCTATAATTAACCCCACACTATTCAATTTATTAATTAAAATTTAATTAATATTTTCTGTCCTTGACAATCATTTTAGGGGCGGTCAGGAAAACATAGTGGCAGCTGGGTTTCCATAGAGCAGCAGTGACGTTCAGAAGGGCAGAGCCACAGGAGACTCATGTCAGTCTCCTGGTCATACCTGTGATAAAACAGAGCTGAAACTGGCCACTGGATTTCTGGGAAAGGAGAGGAGGATGGAAGATAATGCAACCCTGGTGTTCTCCTGCACACTTCCAGACATCACCCTACAAATGCAGGACTCACCTGGATTATCTGAAAGTGTGAGAGAGCGGTGGAAAATGTGTGTCATCCTTACTCACCAATTTACACACCAATTGAGGGCTGCTGTACAGCAGTGTTTCACTTGGTTTTGATGTTCTGCTTGGTGATCTGTCTGAGCAGAGTGAGAGACCTCTCCTGAACTTACTTCATGGACCTCATCAAAGTAGAACAGCTGTTGCTTAAAAATGCTGTGGTTGAACTTGGCACACTGCTGTTCTTCTCCAGCAATGGATTTCCTGGTCATTCATACTACCCATGGTCAGTATGCCAGACACCCATCAGTGTCAGAGCACTCTTCTGCAACAAATCCTTTGGTATCCCCAATGGGAAATGTGAGTGTTGTCAGCTGTGTAGAGCACCCCAAGGTTTGCTGCAAACAGATAGGATGGATGTGGAAGACACCAAATGTGTTTCATTCAGCAAGGACAGTGCTTCGTCATTATTCAAGGTTAGGCAATAGCACAATTTGTGCCCTCACCCATCCTTTTCCTAGAGCACACAACATTTCTTTTCCTGACATTATAGTTTTTTGACACAGCACCACTCTGATGGCCTGCAGCATACACCTGTTAGTACTCTTCATACTTTGAAATGAAAAAACCCACCAAGCCCATGAACAGAAAATACTAACTATTAAGTACAGGGTCATGAGAAGAGATGTGAGCTGAGCCCTGTGCAGCATTGACTGCAGCCAGCCCACTCAGTAGGGACCAAACTCTTAGCAGTGTGGTCATGAGCCATCCTGCAAAAACTGGCCTGTGATCAAGGGTCTGCAGTACAGGCGCGGTGAGAATAGCCATGAGGTAAAGGAGGTCTTTTATTCCCCATTTGACAGAAGGGTGCATACTGAATCAGCAAGAGAATGTACTCAGAGCGTGTTGAAACCAAATCTCCCAGGTCACGGGAAAAGCTTTCAGTACAGAACTGTTAAGAGCAAGGGGGAGAGGAGGTGGGCCACATGGGCCATCATCACGAACACCTTCTCTCCACTCCTCTGGTTGAAACATGAGGAGTTTGGCAGATTTTTTGGTGTGATTTTTTAGTGGTTCAGACCCTTGTGGTAGTGAAGTGGCATGGCATATCTCAATCCCAGGGAGGCAGGCACAAGCTGTGCAGTGCTGTGAGGCCAGAAGTGTTTCTGAGAACACCCAGAAGCAGAACTGCAGTTTTTCTGGTGAACACGAGTATTAGAAAAGATGACTATCACAATTTGTAGTCTCTTTGGCCTCCAGACTTTGGTGCATAAATGCAGCTTTAGGACCATCAAGAGCCTGCTTGTATGTTAAGTCCTATGGTCACATAGGAAACCAGCCTCAGAACCATCAGGCCCTGAGTCACATCTCCCATCAGGTGTGTTTTCCCACGTGTGGCAGTGTGGGGCTGGAATGAACAAGTTCTCTACCTTTATGTGAAAAGAAGTGCCTCTGATGCCCTGCAAAGGTGCTCACACAGGGCTGTCCCCGTTCTGCCAGCAGCAAGGCCAGAAGGGTGGAGATGCCATTGCTATTGCAGTGGTTCTGTTGGCATCAGGCTGGCATCATCTGATGTGGCAATGTTGAGTCACAGCAGCATTTAATCTTGTGTTGCCACACATGATGAAGCAGGCCCAATCCATTGTTACGCTGTTGGTGATTCCAGGTAAATTTCAGCAGAACTGAGGGAGATGGAGGTAGATGCTGAGAATCACTGCAGCCTTCACCCTGAAATGAAGCTCCAAAAGAACACAGCAATGGTCCAGTGACTGTTACAACTATTGCCTGACTTTGCATGCATCATTTAGTCTTTCTTTTCTTATTTCCTTTCTTTCTTCCTTCCTTTCTTCCTCTTTCTCTCTTGTAAATAATTTTAACCGAATTTTTAGGAAAGTACTTCCTGTACCTCTCAAAAATTCATCCATTTTTCTGACTTTTACAAAGAGAGTAAGGGGAAGGAACAAACCCCAGGCAACTCACTGCTAAGTTTTGAATTTGACATGCAGAACAACAAATTCGTCCAAAATGAGCTTTGCTTTAATATTAGTCATTTGTACCAACCTGCAATTAAAAGGCTCAGCATTTGTTCTCATCGCTTTCTGAAATTACATTTTCCACTTCCTAGGCCCTGGCCTCAGGCAGTGGATTTTTGAAGCAATCATGCCTTGGTAATTAATGTTTGAAGATGAATGTTGCAACTTCTAAAACAGTGTTGCTGAGTAAACATACAGTAAAAAAGAATACAAAAACTACAAGGCTTTTACTGGAAGCTGCAGAGTTTGGAGATGTTATCCTTAGAGCTCCCAGCTACAGTGCATTTGATTACCCCTTCCTCCATTCTTTCAGATGGGGAAGACAGCCATGCTTAAAAAAAGCAGAGGAAAATAAATATCACATCTAATCTGTCATTTCTTTGTGCTACTGACTCATCACCCCAGAAAGCTTGCTGGGAATGATTAACTAATACAGAGAGAGGAGACAAATCTTTGACATGGTCTATAGCTATAACACGACCATTTTGGATTTTTGCAAAAGAGTGGGAGGACAAGGAATAAAATATGAAGTGAGGAAGGGGTAAAAATGGAAGGGGAGAGGGCAAATTGTAGTCATATGTTCCCTTCCTATGTCACATCCCTTCATTTGTCATGAGTCTGCCTTTTCTCTGTAGAAGCCGCAGCTTCCAGTCTGTTACTAACCCGGCTGGATTTACCTGTGACAGCAGCCCATCCTACACAGGGCTTCTGTATGTGACAGAAGTGCTGCTCAGTAGCATTAGCTGAATCTCCCATTGCAGCATTTTTTGGTGCTTTAAAAATTAAGTTGCTGTATCACCCCCTTCTAATAGAAATCCGTAGCAACTGAAAAGGCAAATTGGGAAAATCAGCAACTTCAGCATTTTAGGAAGGGGAAAGGGTAGTCTGGATTGAGATTGCCTCCCTATTTTAGGCATCTGACTTGGGCATTGCAATCCTGATTCAGACCTTTTGGAAGACACACCTTGTGTCTAATGTTTCCCAATAGGTTGGCCTGATGCAGCTGCCTCTTCACCTGAGTCTTCTAAGACAGGAAAAGTGGGAAAGCACTAACAGTCTCATGAGTGATTTCTGTAAAAAGGGGCAGGGGGGTCCCACTGTACCATGGGAGGGGTGCTGTTTTTCATACACAGAAGTCTTTCCTGGTCTAGCAAAGGCCTGTGACAAAATCCTAAACAGATCAGCTGGAACAAGAACAGAATACTGCTTTGGACTAGTTTTCCTTATTTTTTTTCTGTCTTCTTTTCTTTCTTCCAGAAGAGAGAAGAAAATTCCCAATCCAACATACAATTGGGAGGTTAGCTAACCAAGTTTGAAGCAGGTGCTTTGGGTGTTGTTATTCTTTGCTATTCCTTTTGCTCAGAAGAAATCAAAACCGAGAAAGCTCTTGAAAGAACTCCATGCGTCTGATTCTGCATTTAAATGTAAAAATGGGACCTCCCAAATAATCTTGTCTTTCTGGAAGTGAAGTTCAGGCTCTAAGAAAGATTAGTAAGAGACTCATTCAGCACTAGTCATACTCATTTGGGTAAAAGGCAAGTTTCTGCCTGTGCTCACTTCTAGTATTCATTGTGAATGTGTATTAGTGACTTCCTAAGCAGTAATTCCAGCAGAACAGTAAATGAAGTATTGTCTTCTGCTTTAATAATTTTCCTGTTCTTTTAGCATTGTTTATATATCATCAACATGCTGATACATTAACTGGGTACAATGCTTGGCTATTTTATTATCCATTGTTTTATTTATCTGTCCAGATTCCTGATCCTAAAAGGATTAAGCTAATTTTTAGATGATCTTGCTGTTGAAGCACAGTGGTTTTGAATTGTTTTGTTTGTTTGTTTTTATGACAACCTCTTTAAACCTCTTTAAAGGTTTTCCAGTAAAGATGAGGGCGTATTTGTACTAAAGTTATGCCTGCTTGCTCAAAATAGCTTGCTTGTGTTTTTTTAATGTTGATTTTTCAGAATTTTCTTAAAAAACTCAAGTCTAGAAAGCACTTCTCCAGGATGCAGGGTGCTTCAATTACGCTTCATGTTAAACCTGACACATCATTCAGATCATTCAGCATTTTGCTAAAATGAAGCAAATGGAATGGAAAATGCTTTGGTATTAAAAGCAGTGTGTCTTTCAAGAAATGTTTAATCCTAAACAGATCATTCAAATGGAGTGTAATAAAGACTACCGCTGCTAATGAAAAGGTTTTATTCAACTCAATGGGTTCTCAAGCAGGCAGAGATAATATGCTTGCCCTTGCTAGCAGTGCTCACTTAGCTGTGTTTCCTTTCCTAGACTGCAAATTAGATTTCCTTCTCCATTGTTTATATAGAAAAACTCAAACTATTTAAGAAGATCGTGTGGGAGCCACTGTTTTTAGAAGAAAGAGCTGCATTTGAATAAAAGATACCGCTGAACTCCATGTTCAGCCATTTAGCAGTAGCCAAAATAAGCATCCTTGCCATGTTTTTGAGCTGAAGCCGTGCCACAGGCTGTACGTGTCCACTGCACACACCCCGTGCTGCAAGGAAGGACTGTAGAAGAGCCTGCGTTGATAAACAGCAAGCAGCCAGCTCACACGTGTGTGTGCATGTATTCCCACTAGTGAGCATGTGCATTAAGCCACCCAAGTTTATACACCTAAGGTTGGAACTGTGTATCTTTTCTTTTTTCCTATGCTTCATTTCCAGCTTATTCCAAATCTTGTCCCCAGACTTAACATTCTTCGTTCTTACCTTGCCTACTTTGGAGGCTTTGGACCTGAATCAAGCAAGTTCCTAACACCTTCGGATGTCTCTGGACCACACTTCAATTGGTACATGTGTATGTAGAGGGCATTTTGAAAGATCTATGACTGTTGTTTTCCAAGGCTGTTTCATAAGGACCAAGACTCAACAAGTAAGCAGAGGCACAAGGGCAAATTGGTCAGAGGCACAGTCACCCAAGTATCAGGGATGAGGATAAAATTTATGGATCTGACTTTTTACTTGCACCACAGCATAATTTGGTGTCCTTGTTTTGTTTTGTCTCTTGCTCTTTGTCTTCCTTCTTCACCTTTAGAATTGAAATGGCCAAGGTAGTTTATGCTCCAGATTTATTTTCTTGTTCTGAAACTGGCAGTGAATGCTGTAGGTTTTTCTTAAGGAAAATCTTTCTCTAAACCTTTCTCTAAAGGTGCCACACATGGAGAGTTTCTCTCCAGGAGTATGGGGTAGGGAGAAAAAAACTCTATTAGTGACCCTTTTGCTATGTAACCTTCCTTAAAATGCCAGCAACTGAGCTTACACAGAGAGAACAACAAATATTGAAAGAGGAATGTGAAGGACATTATGAAACAAGAAAGTAAGAAAAGGGATCTGCTCAGACAAGTTTCTCAGGAAAGGTGATGTAATATGTACTGTAGAAAATACTAGCAGTTGACGTAACTAAGTTTCTTTCTAAATAGCTGTGAATGCCAGCAAGCTGGGAGAAACAAAGTGTACAGCTGGGAATACAGCTGAGCAGACTGTTTTGTCCAGAAGAAATATAGTAGGAGTAAAACTTCTTTTCAGAAGATGTCATTGAAGTTTAATTGAAAAGTGTCCTTTTAATTAAGGCTGAGTGACCACTGAATGAAACTCATTTCTGTTGAGGCTGTTCTTGGGGATACTGTAAGATTAACTCCTGCAGGCTGGCAGTACTCAAGAGGCTGCTGTTGGGATGCCATGGTACACAGTTCTGTAGCAAGTGCTCAGTCCCATTCATGGGCTTTTGCCAATGTTTATCAAGCTTTTTAACAGCTGTCTTGAGAATTGCCCAACTTTTTATTGACTGACTTGTTCATATTTCAGCCTGGTTTCCTACGTAAATGACTGTTCTAAACACGTGTGTTCTGCACGTGTCTGCATCTGTATATATAAAATTTGGGAACTTCCCTCTCTGTTATGACAGACCTGACAAAGACACACAGGGTCTTTGAGATAATGAAAATATTAGAATTTTGTGGCAGCATATGGCTGAATACTGGAGAATATCTGGATCTTCTCTTCAGGGGAAAGGCTGCAGGGAACTATGCTCTGTGTCAGCCTTGGAGACTCCAAAAGGCCCAGATCTGGAGTATATCAGATATTCTTATTCCACTTCTCACACAGCTTACAAATTTAAAGGTCTTGCTTGCAGACTGAAATGTTTCATCTTAAAAATCGCTGGTTCCTCTACTTTGTTCCTCCTGGTAATTATAGAGCGAAATACTGCATGTGCAGAGACTGATACACGCAAAGTGCCATTAGAAGTGCTATTTTCAGGTAGATTAGTTCATAAAGGTTGGATAAACTGCCACACAAGAAGTCCCAGCTCATGGACTATTGTGGACTTATTCATCATTACAAACAGAGGAAGAACTGTATAGGAGGAATGTCTATTATGAAAATTATATTTAGTTATAGGGCTGACATACACGGTCTGTTACCTCCTTTTTACAAATACTGTTAGCACTGCTCAGGCAGCCAGCAGGCATGGTTTCATGCAAAAGAGTGTGTGGTTATTTCCATAAGGTTTTTAGAAATAAGACTGGAGAAAGCTGCAGGAGATCCTTAGTATTTTTGATGGCACAGCTGTCATGCCAAAATATCATGTACCAACTTCTCTCTTTACTATAAATTGGTTGTAAGGAAAACTAAGGCAGTAGGACTGACAGTGCTAGATGTCTTGGATTGGGAGATTAAGTGACCATGTTGAATCCTTGGGAATCTTTGAATATTCTTCTCCTGTCTCTGATACATACCCACTCCTGCATTTTCTCTTTTGTTTTAGGTGGAGTCTGGATAAGAGCTGTCAGGAGGGCTTTTTAGCCCGTTTAGGGGTGAGTGAAAGCAATCTTGAGCCACAGTTTTAGAGGAGTGGCACCAAAAAACCTGTTGTTAGTGCTGAGTGCTTTACAGGACGAGTAACACTCCCTGCTTCCTCAGCTGCCTGAAAATCAAGCCATAGCTACTGACCTTCCATTCACGTAAGGTAAGTCAAGCCTGCATCAAGCATGACTGAGTTTAAAATGTAGTTATCAGGCTATCATACAACTGTTTGAAATGAAGCCAGGGGAAAAAGTCACTGGAGCACAATGCTGTGTAGAGGACACTAATATTGCCAGATCTCTCCCTGCTGTGCTAAAACTACAGTAAATGATGTCTTGTTAGTACACCCTAGTGCTGTGCTGAAGTTGGGCTGCATTTCAAGAGCTTCCTTAGTTATAGCAGTGCTGAGGCTGGAAAACTGCAGTAGATCCACTGGAAAAGCCCTGCCCACTGCAAAACACAGACATGCTTCTTGGCCACGACAAAGGTTCAAGATTTTTTTGTGCAGCTTCAATTTCCTTCCTAAAATGCCAAGTGCAGCAGAAATCTAAGATGACTGGTTACTTAAGAAAATAAGTGGCTGTCTACCTCTTTTTTTTACTGAGGTAAAAAGCCCGGGGATCAGACTTGTTACCAATCAAAGTAACAACTCACTGTTCCTAAAGTCACAGTCTCCAGAAAGGTTACTGTATACTTAAAGAGACCTTTCAAAAGTAACCTTTCAGAAAAAAAACCCAAACCAAATGCATCCCTTCACCTGGGATACAGTATCCCTAAAGTATCTCTTAAGGTTACTGTGTCCCTAAAGATAAACCATTCAAAAGCCTCAATTTGGGTTTTCCTTGTCATTCGCTGGTCTCCATTTAACAGAAAGTTTCCCCCGGCTGAGACTTGATGGCAACAGTGATGGGGTAGGAGGAACAGAGCAGCTGGCTGCTCTCATTTGGCATAGAGATGAGATCCAGGCTCCAGTTAGCCTTTAGGCCAACATTTGATAAAAGTCTCATGTCACACTCGCATATGAAGCCCTTTTCCATTCCCACATAACCCACATGCATACTCTTGTTTCCCTATAAAAGTCCATTTGTGGCTTGAAAAGCTCATGTCAAATACAAAGCTATTTAAATTTTCATGATTTCTTATGTCTATTTTTTGACATTTGAGCACAGTTGCTAAAAGTGTGAGAGTAGTTGCTACTCCTGTTTGAATTTCTTCACCTCTCCACTCCTCAACCAGATGACATTTTAAGCTTTAAACTGTATAGAAAGGAGCACATTAAACATCAGATCTGAGAGAAATGGGAAACAACATGATGGGACTGCAGCTTTGGGTGCTGCAAACAGTCCAAATCTCCATATTAAAAATTAAACACTTTTTTGGTTTAAAGTGTGAACAGTCCCTCAAAAAGCTTCATGAGATCCATTTTCTGGGTGGTGGAATGTATGCCTGCCTAGTTTGCTTCCTATGAGGTTATTAACACTTGCTGCATCTGTAACTGCTGGTTATTGAAGGAAGAACTTAACTCCCTACCAGAACCCTGGGACTAATCAAAACATTGCCATTAACGTTTAATGAGAAAGTTGTTGCTTTCACCAATAAACTGGCTTAGACTCTTAGTCCCCTAAAGCACAAATGGCACATACTGCATCATAGTTAACAAGCAGATTTTGGAAAAAAAACACAGTCAAGAGGAGTGCAGCCTGTTGCATAAGCTCTGAATGACTGGCTGATTTCTTCTTACTTTCCCCATCAGTACTGGATGTTATGTATGCTAACTAGTATTCATCTCTCAGCAAAGTATCCAGACCTTGTAGGGCCAGTTCTTTCTTCCAGTAAGACCTCTGCGTCGTAAAACAGCCCAGACGAAACATGCCCAGAGGAAAATCCCATGTTTATAGGAGCTTCCAAGCCTTTTCAACCATTTGCTTCTCTAGCTGCTTGTCTTGGGTGGAGGAGAATGGCCTGTTAGAAAGGAATGGCCAATACAAATGGAAAAAAACAAATAAGAAGCTTGAGGGTGTGTCTAATGGATTCAAATATCCAGGACAGCAAAGAAGTATTGCTCCTCATCTGTGCCAGACTCGGGCAGAGGAGCCAAACTGGTAAATTTTGGAGCCAATTGGTAAATAAATTTTATTTTGTCAGCAAATTCTGCCATTTTGGAGCTGGGACTGGATTTACACTGAAGAGGCATTACAAGAGGAGAGTAATATTTTGGATACTGTAGGTCCTCATTACAAAATTTATAAAGATTAAAAAAAGCTACCACAAACAGTTTCACGATGCCTTTACCGAGAGAACAGTAAGAGCAGTGAATAGTGCATTTTATTGCAAATGCTTCATTTAACAAAGATTAAATATGCACTGTCACTTTGAGATACATTCCTAATCTGACTTTGCCCCTGCTTGTAGTGGTATAAATCAAGAACTGTTCTACCAAAGTCAGCGAAGTCATTATCTGGTTTGAAACTCAAAAGAGAGAAAATCTTACTTTTTACTTCTACAGCAAATCCCATTCAATTCAGTATGAATACAGCAGTATGTTTAAGTGCAATGCAAGAACAGAGACAATTGGAAAATCCATTTGGAAAGTCCTAAATTCAGTACAGGGTTCTGGAGCTGAATTTCCATCTGAGCACTTTTGAACATTGCAACATCAAACCTCCTTTTCCTGCATTGTAATCTAGTTTATTTTCCCCAGAAAATACGTTTTCCTTTTTGTAAACAGGGGCCATATGAAACACGTGGTTATCTTCTGAACAAAAATCTTGAAGACCATAGCTTATACATATTAAAAAACCAACAACCCACGAACTTCTGTTTTGAAGCTAAATGCAGGTTTTTAGTCTATCATAATTTTTATGCCATGCCACTTTTTTGCATAGTGGAAAATATGCGCCCTTAGGAGAATAACAACTATGATAAGTTGTTAAAAACCAAATTATCTAGGAAGGTAATTTTTCCCATTATGAAAGTGTCTTGTCAGATATTAGTGAAATGAATTAGTCACTTAGCACACCTTTCACAACCTCTAAAAATTATATTATGGCCTATTCATTCCCATGAGTAACAGGAGCAGCTCTCCTCTTTGTATATACAGCAGTATCACTCCACAGTTTCTGATTATGTTTTATTCACATGGAAGCATAAATCAGTCATAAATCAGTCCAAAACCTAAAACTGACCAAACCAGTTCATATTTCTCACATGAGCTATTCTATTTGCATGCCTTTCCAGATTAAACATTTCTTGTTGTGATATAAAAAGTTTCCAGGTACATGGTATTCATTGGAAAAAGGTGACAGCATGACATTTAGAAGATGTATGCATGAGGAAGAAAGGAAAGTGGGAAAACAACAGGGAAAGAAAGGAACATTTGCTTTTGACCATCTCAGTAGAAGAAAGTGAATTGAGCAATGCCTACCCAATTCATCCTTTGATTTATCCCTCTGCTTACTGAAAGTATTCAGAGTAGAGGAGGTGAAAGCAGGAGCTCATCAGTGTGTGTAAATATGTGAAAGGAGAGTGTGAAGAAGACGGAGCCAGGCTCTGTCCAGCAGTGCCCAGGGATGGGACCAGAGGTGATGGGCACAAGCTGAAACACAGGAGATGAAGTCTGAACATCAGGAAACATTTTTTCACTGTGAGGTTGACAAAGAGCTGGCACAGGTCGCCCAGAGAGGTTGTGGGGTCTCCATCTTTGGAGATACTCAAAAGCTGTCTGGACATCATCCTAGACAATCATCTGTAGGCAACCGTGTTTGAGCGGGAATACTGGACAAAGTGACCTCCAGAGACCCCTTCTGACCTCAGCCCTTCTATGATACTATGATGCTGCTTTGGTCTCTTGTTTGTGAGAAAGCGAGGCAGCTCATTTTCTTGGTTGGCTCCCTTCAATCAGGAGCAGCAAATTTCAGAAATGCAAAGGGTGCTCCAGCACCCAGGAGCTCTGGAAGAGACCCCAATAAGCATGTTGAGTTTGCAGTGGGACGGAGTGGAATGCTTGTAGGGTCAGGATAGGCAATTTTACATCTGGAAAATTAATAGAAACAAAGCAGGAGAGCAAGAATTATGTATTACTTCCACTTCAGTCACTCTGAGAAACCTTCCCATCCTTTTTGTTTCAGAGAGGGAACTGGGATGTAACTAATAAATATACATCAAGTGTCACCTGATGACTACAGCTTTGTGCCAGTGGCTTTGGGAGCAGAGGAGGAATGCTGAGAACTACTGTGAAAGGACTTGTCATGTACAAAAGCAAAGCAGAGAAATCTGAATGCCTGAATTTTATGATGTTTAATTTCAGTGTAGACAACTGAGACCTTGGTAGTTTCTGGGACTATAATCATGTTTTTCAGTCTGATTTACCATATCATTCTCCTGCACAGGATGAAGCTAAGTACATCAAGGGGTGCTTAGGTCCCGGAGCTTTATAGTGCCAGTTGCTGGTGCTGCCACACAGCTCTGGCCCTAGACAAGAATCCCAGACTTTGGGGTTGTACTGTGCTCACACTGGAAGAAACATAGTAAAAAGGGTCACACACGTCCTCCATCTCCTATGACTAGCTTGTCTTCTTGAATGCCAGCTCTCCTACATGTTAAAAATTATCTGAACTGGACTTAATGCAGTGTAGGGCAGCTGAAGAAGTTAAAAGGCAAGTTCAGTGCCAGGTTTAACACTGGATCCTTTTCGTGGATCATATCCTTCCTGGTACGGCTTCCCATGAGCATGGCAAGATAAGGTAGCTATTTCTTTTTCTCCCTTAAGTGAATACTGCAAAAGGACAGCACTGAGGAGGCTGAAACTTTCAAAAACATAAACTTTGTAGTGCTGAGTTCAAGCAAAAATGCAGCACTTTCAAACCATGCCTGGCACATTAAGGTAACCCTGACAAGCAAGATACAGAAGTGCAAATGCAGCTTTAATGTAGAAGTAGCAAATTTCTGTCTGAAAATACATCTTGCCAAGTTACAAAGAAGGCATTTTTTCATACTCTGCAGTAAACAATCTTGTTATCAAATGCAATAGTGCTGTTGGAAGTGGAGAAGGAGCTCTTTTCACATCTTTTTCTAGACTATTTCTGCTTCTAATAAATACGAGTGCCTGCTGAAAAGCTCTGTGCTGAAGTGCCTGGGTTTCTTTAACAGGGACCTCAGAGGAGCGCTGCTGGGGTTAACATACTGTTTTTCCCAGGCATATACAAGTGTACTACAGAAGGCACTATGCAAATAGTGTTCACTGAGTTTATAATTTCCTGTTGGAACAGCAAAGAAAAGAAGGTCATTGATTTAAACCAGAGAATACAAATTATTTCCTGCCCACAAAGCTGCCAAATGCTTGGAGTTATTGATTTTTTTTTCCTCCCTGCTGCTAACCAAACACTTCTGGTCCTGTCATGGGCATCATCAGCTTATTGACTAAGTAAACATAACCCATTAAGCTGAACATTTTAAAAATAATAGAAAATTATAGTGGCTTTAGTAAAAAAAATATAGAAAGGAGAGGAGAGGAAAAACAGTTCCTGAAGGTAATTAACTTTTATGTAGATTCAAATTTCTGCAATATAGATTTGCATCCAAATGAGAGAGCAAGGAATAATTGAAAGAAGACTCAGGGAAAAAAACACAAAAGCCCTTTCCTAAAAAAAGCCAAAAAGAGGAGAATGCAGGGAAGCTGGTTCTTCAGTTTTTAAGACCTCAAGTAAAAGAAAAAATTACTGCAAAATTGAGGTTGAAAGGATAAAACCATGTGGCAGCAGCATGGTGAAGGCATGTTTTTATTTATTTATTTACTTACTAGCAGCAGGAGGTCTGTGCTATTGTCTGCATTTTTTTTTTTTAAGTCAGAGCTGAGCACAGCTGATGCCTGGCCTTGGAACCTGTCAGTTTGAAGATAACACGTACAGTATTAATAAATGTAGAACAATACTTGCTGTCAAGTTGGTTACAAGGCAGTAGTTCGCTGAAGGGGGCCTGACAATGTCAAAAAGCATTAGACCAGAGCCAGCAAATGCTTTATACTCTACAGATGAACCCAAAAGATGAATTGATGCCCTGGATCTGACTTTAAGGCATCTGTCTGCTCTGGAGAGCATGTGTTTGTCTGAAGAAGCAGGGAAACAAGTTGCTTTTCCCTCCTCCTCCAGCCATCTGCCTACACGAGGAAGACAAGGACCAAGACACAAGAGAACAAATCCTAGTATGCTGTAAATGGACAGGGATACCTTACATACAAAATAGTATTTAAAAGTAGGAGCACACACTCAGGAGAGGTGTTTACAGGCAGCTCTGAGCAGCAGGGAGACAGCTACCAGGGACACTGCAGAGAGGGCTGGCTTTCCCCTGGGACTGGCTGTTGCAGGTGGCTTCCCTGGCCATGAGCCTTGCAGTCCTTTGGTGTGAGAGTCAGCAGCGAGAGAAGAGCCAGTGGGAAGAGACACCAGGAGGGAAGTAAACAAGCAGATTACAAAGTGATGAAAAATGAGGGTATCGGTCTTCTACAGTGGCTTAGAAGAAGGTGTGACTGTTTCCTCCACCCCCTCACCTTCATGCCTGTTGACTGAAGAATACTATTAAGGCAGGTAGTCACAGATTATTAATGACCTGTTAACAGCTTCTTTAATTGTCTAATAAGTGCCAACTGCAGCTGCTATAATTATTCTGCTGGTCCTACAACATGCCCTGTGCCAGACTGCAAAATATTTTATTTTTTTTGTCTGGAACACATTGTCGTGCTCTCAACATGTGTGTACTGAACATGGGCAATTGCATGCCTAAGTAAAATTACATCTTAGGCTGTCAGAGCACTTTGCAGCCATTAAATATTGATACCTTCCAGCAAAGTAGGAACTAGGAAGTGTTAAGTCACTTATTTTTGCATGTGTGAATTGAGACACCTGAAGTTTATAGTTTTAGCCACAGTGATACAGTGAATCAGTCCCTGAGCTGCTTGTGAAACCTGGAAGCACTGTCTTCTGCTTTGTTTGTGCTGGTATCATCTGAACTGCAAAAGTCACGGATAGGTTGGATCTAACACTAAGCAGGGGCTTTTTCTATGTAAGCAGAGTAACATTGTATGAAAGTGATGGTATCCATCATTCTCCCTAATTCTTACCACCACAGAGCTGAGTAGCATTCAATGGGAAAACTAAACACAAACAAACAGAAATGGATCACAGCCCGCCTATGTGTCTCACATATGCCACATTTGTCAAATTTCATTGTGGTGAGTCCTTGGTAATCTAGCGTTTCATCAACAAACCCCACAAACAAGTATTTGAAGATAACTGTTTTCTGAGGTAGTAGTGTATGTTGTTAGCAGCCCTGTCTGAAAGCGACTAGTGAGGATGTGTCTTGAAAATGCCGTAAAGCAGATGCTGAATTTTCAAAGATCTTTTAGAAGACATTGACCCTGTAAAGGTATCACCTGTTGAGTACACACACAAGACACACAACATTTTGAAAAATCTCACCCATCAACAGTACATAAAGGTGTGGTCTGTGCTTTTGTCCATGTCTTGGACTGTCATACCTCCATGCTGGACAAAGCCCTGTGCTGTAGCTCCGTAGGGAAATCTTGTCTCCCTATCTCTAAAGGTAGGTTTGCTGTAGGAAACAGCCCTGGAGTTGTGCTGAATATGTTTAGTCTGGCATGTTTTAACCTAAGAGAGGGAGTGGGCAGGGAACAGGGAACAGCCCAGGTCTCTGGGAATCAAGTGCCTGACCTGGCACCGGCTTCCTGTGAAGTTGTTCTGTGTTTTTCTGCCACAGCTCTGCAAAATGAAAAAAAATACTCCCTGCCTTCCCTAACAGGAACTGTTGAAGGTCCAAAGATTTAGTGAATCACATTCAAATTATTAAACAGAGAGAGATTTATTCCTTAAAATCTTTCCCACACATATTCTGAGGAGGAAAACATGGATTGCAGTCAGCTGTTCTCCGAAATTCTTCTTGTCCTGACTCATTTTTGGAAGGCAATCTGATTCATGTCCAACTGTCTTGTGAGCATCCAGTATATCTTTTCCTTTTTCCAAGGGTGGATGAATAAATGGGTAGCTACTCTCAGATGAAGTCAAGGCTCTGACTCCGGATGCTGCACGTGCAGTGTGGCAGGTTCCATCATTTCCTTTGCCCTTTTGCATTCTCCATCTTGCACAGCTCTGTGCACAAGTTAACAAGCTGGATCTGTCTGAACAGAAACCCTCAAGTACTATGGGAACTTCTTTTCTTTTTTTTTTTTCTTTTTAGTGGTTCCCATCATAATTATTTTTTCCCTTTTTTGTCTTTCTGATAATAGAATGTTTCTAGGTCAGAATCCCTATTGGTCTTGTGCTTTTTTTGGTCCCCAATGCTTATTAAAAAGTCACAAGTCTTTGAGGTTAGCTTTTCCCCAAATCCTAATTTGTGTTAACAGATTTAGCTGATACTGAACCAGTTCTGCTTATATGGGCAAGGACCAACTTCGGGCACTGATCCAGGTGTCCAAGATGTTTGAAAGTAATTCATTTTCTTTAAAGCCTTAGGCTGTAAGTGTTGATCTGATATATTTTAAAATGGACTTGACTTTCAGAAGGGTAGGGTCCTTTTCTGAAGGAGGGGCCTTTCTGGGAGGGTATAAAGATGGGCACTTGAAATAAACATACCCCATCTGAGGATCTGGGGGGAATTAGGGTAGCATTTTTTTTAGTTTTGGTTTTCACTGAGAAGTAAGAATAAGAGCAGGGTGTTTGTGAAGTGCCAAAAGTATGTACTGCTGTAATACTATATGATAAAAAGCATTAGATCAGCAAGGTGTTTGGGCACAGGACTGCAAACCTTCCCAGCTCCACTGATATTTTTAAAAGCTTTGTAAATCAGGCGCTGTGCTGATCACAGCAGAGCAGACCACATCTTTTACTCCCTCATTTTCGGAGGCAGACAAGGGAGCAAGCATCATATGATTTACACTATGTTCCTGCTTTAAACATTTTTTCGCTGTGACTGCCTCACCTGGCATTCAGTTCCTTTAGGTCACTGTCTACTGCATGCCTGTTTAATGCATGCATGTGGCTGATATTACTGAAGTTAGTAAGACTACAGACAAGCATAAGCCTTATCAGGGTTGGAGTTAGAGACTGTAAGCTTCCAGGTCGGTACTAACTTTTAATGTAGCCACGTGGAGTTCCTAGCCCAATGACATCTGCAGTACTTCTGTGAACTTCTGAGACCATTTTCTTTTCTTTTTACAAGGTAAAATGTAACCTGTTAGCCAGTAAGGTTATCACAGATTCTTGGTGTTTTTTGATTTTTTTCCCACATGCAGGATTTAGTAAGCTGACTTAAAGCTAGATTGGTCATTGGTTTTGGCTTTGAGATTTTGTCAGTGTCTTCAACATAATGAGTGTGTTGGACATAGATAAATGCCCACAAACTGCCAAGAAAGATAAGTAGTTACCACTGCATAGAAAGAATTGCAAACTCTTTGATCTTTCCATGAGAAATGATTTCGTACTCTTCCCTGCTCCCTTACCTTACAGGTTCAGTGAACCTATTCTAGGAAATTATATATGGGAAACACGTCACACTATGGAAACCTCACTGGCTTGACAGTCCCTTTCTGCTAAGCACAGAGTGCTGTTCCCTCTCATCATGACAGCACGAGACAGTCAAAGGACTCTATTTGCTATTTTTTATATGATTCTTTTGTTTTAACGTGCCCATTTGGAAGCTGGGCTGTGATGCAGGCTGTGGGGAGGCGCAGGGACAACGCAGAGCAATTCTTTTGAACCTTGGATTGCAGCACTCATGACCTCACTCCCAGCAGCAAGGAAGCCAAGAAGCTGTCCCACAGCTTTCTCAGGTAAACCACTCACTGTTAAACCCATAAACACCACTGATTTTTTCTTCTTGCACCTTGGATGCAACTTTTTCATCTACCCTACTTACAGATTCTTACTCTTAAATCCTTTGCAATTCACCTCTAAAATGCAAAAGGTCAACATTCACACCTTTTTCCCCCCTCCACGGTGTCCAATTGCAGAAACATACAATTAGGGATGTTAATGACAGATTATTAGGCATTAACCTATAATGCCATCCTCCAGTAGCAGCAAAAAATGGGTCACACTGTAGGTATAATTATCCTGGTTCTCTAATAGTACGCCCTGGTCGTGCGTTGTTTCTGCGATACATGCTTTGTATTACAGTACAAAGTACGGGCAGCTCGAGTTGTGTTGGAGAGTGATCTGGAGCAGGCTGCTGAATTGCTGGCACATGGGCCTGGCCTTCGAAGAGACTGAACAAACTAGGCTGTAGCATCTTTCCAACGTAAGGAAAACCAGTAAAGGATTTTGGCACTTGCCTTTGTTACCTGCAGTTAGGAAGCCAGGCTCTCTTCACAGAGGGGTAAATGGAGGGACAGCAGGAGACAACAGGACTCCTTGGACAATAGGAATGGTGGCCCCCCTGCTTCTGTCTGCTCAGCACCATGGTGGTGGCTGGGAAGAGCGCACATAGAGGGGTGAAGGTGGGCGGGCAGGAGGAAGAGAAATGCAGTGCAGCTGAGCCCACTGGATGAGACGGTGCAGCTTAAGAGCACAAAGGAAGTTGTCTGTGACAGCAGACAGCAGCGGAACAGAAATTCTATTCTGTAAATAGGATAGAAACATGAAAATAAGAGTGCCCAAGAGAGGAGAAAAATGAAATGAAACTATGACATCTGTATACACCATGCAAGCTTTGTGCTGAGAAGGCCAACTGCTTTGTAGCATGTGCCGCAGGAGAAGTGATACAAGAGTGAGGTGGCTGTTAGAGTCCTTAATCACTTTATTGACTATTTTCCCTTTCTGTGTCAATTATCTAGTAGCAAAGGCAGAAAATAACACTGTTTCTTGGCTTTCTTGACAGTAGTCTTTCTCATATGTAGAGTGGGGCCCTTAAAGCATTCTCACCAGGGCCAGCTACACATATCTAGGAACTGATCCACAAGGAGATCCTGGAAGGGACTATTTCAAGGCTGTCTAAAAAGGTATTTTACCTCCCTAAATGCCAAAATATGTGTTTTCAGTGCATCTGAAGAACAACTGAGGGGGAAAAAAAAAGAAAAAAGTATTAATCCTACTTTTGGTTTGACTCTCAATTAAGCTGAATTTGACTGATGTCTTGGTGAAGGCACTCTATACATGCAAAGTTTTTGATATTTCTGAACATGCTGGCAGGGGGAAAAATTTGTGCTGTTACCTCTCATAAATGAGGTAAATAATATGTTGAGGCTATTTCCATGAAAAAAAGGGGGAAATAATATGCTGAAATCCTGTCAGAACACTTCTGCTGTACTGCCCTGTTTTTGGTGAGAGTACTAATGATGAAGGTGTGTTGTAGACAGTGAGCGTCAAAAAGATGTCTCTAAAATGTTGTCTTAGCATGTTATTAGTACAGAAATTGGCTTACACCCAGATGCCTGCCTTATGGATCTTAGAAGATCAATGGATGGGCAAGAAAGCAAGAATGTGAAATACAAGTGTGTGCTCGTGTGTGGTTTGCCTGACATTCCCCTCATCTCCTGTGACTTCCTGGGTGGTTTGCTGAAAAGCTGTGCCTAGGGCCAGTTAAAAACCCACCAGCCCAAGGGAGAGTTCCACTGCAGAAGGATCAGCAACAATTCCAGCCTTGAAGTTAGATGCTCAGGTCTGTGTTCAGGTCTATTAATAAATTTTAATTTAATTTAGTCTTCTGCTGCACCTATTTAGTGTGTCATTCCAGCACCTCAAGACTACAGTGGTTCAAGGTGGTTTAAAGGCTCCCAGCTGCTTGCTTTGGTGGCCTGGCACTATATTGTCCTGGCCAGGTGAGTAGGCAGTGGCCCAGATCGAGATAGGCAGCAGTGATCACACTGAATTTGCATGGATCAAGTTGCTTCTCTCTTGTTTCAGAGCAATATTATTGTTTGCTGTTTGGTCTGGTAGCAGCCAGAGGCTGGAGATGCTGGTGGAATTTGATGGCACCAGGAGGAGGAGAAGGACAAGGAGAAGGAGTAGGAAATGCCTTCCCCATAGAACCTGCAGCCCCAGCTCCCTTGCTCAGTTCCAGGGAAAATAAATTAATGTTTGTGCTTGGTGAAAATGCCCTTCTTCTCCTCTACCTGCCTTTGGTAGAGGTACCCGGGACCAACCTCTGCCACACAAATTTCAGAGAACAAACAGAAAACCCAAATTTGCCAAAACAAGGGAGACTCTCTTAAGCCAGCCTATTTTCAGAAGATCCTCTGTGAAGAAAACAAAGTCTAATTAAAAACAGCTTTTACTGTTGCAGTAACCCACCATTTCACATGTGACCCTGGGAGTCTGTTAAATCTTGTTAACAGCCTGAGTCCCACTTAGCTTCAAAGTCAAGCCTTCTCCTCGATATCCTTCTATTTTCAAGGCACAAAGAGAATGTCACTATTATTAGGGTGTTCTGCTCTTTAATAGTTATTTTTTGAGAACACTACTTATAACGATTTAAGGTCTCTTCTTTTGGTAACTGTAGCTTGAGTGGTTTTGTGCATGCTAATCTCCACTTAATCTTTCTTACCACTGCAAATAACATGGAGGAAAAGGTGTCTTTGCAGAACAGCATAGCTTGGAAACTGTGCTTTTTTAATTACCGGCTGTGAAAAAGTCTGTTTTTCCACCAGTTGACTTGCATACTCTTTTAGTGGTATAACAGGTTCTCAGGGGAGATCACCACAGATAGCAGCATGAACTTCCTCCTTAGGAGGCAATTGCCTGTTGTATCTATAAAATTCTCTCAAATACTTACAGTTCCTTGCTTTGTGGCAAATGAAGTGGAAGGGGTTTGGTCCTTCCCTGTGAGAGCCTCTACAGTTTGCAAGCTGTAAGTCATGTTGAGAAAGGCTCAGGACAGGAGACACACCTCTGCACCCCCACGGCACTTCAGCAGAGCAGCTGATGGAGCAGCAGACACAGTTGGCCACAGGACAGAAATCTTGCTGACAAGTCCTTGCAGACAACAGATCCGTATTACATTTTGGTCTTCCACAAGCTGTCACCATTCAGAAGTCAGCAGCAGCCGTGTGCCAAAAGATGCGCAAGGCTGCAATATTCAGGTGTCCATTTCACAAGGGACCAGGATGGCAGAGAAGGGAAGCAGCAGCCCCTCTGTGAGGAATGCTCTGGGCTCCAAGGACGCTTCTGTCCTTGGTTTCGGAGGCTGGCAAGGAATTGTGGGATTGATGAGAAGGTTTGCAGTCTTGAGAAGCTTGTTAAAATGTGTAGCTCTGAACCTTTTCCCACAGTGTGCTGTCATAGGACTGGCTTGGGAAAACAGCTGAGAAACAAGTGGGACCAGAGCATCAAGGGCTAGACAGGGATGGGGTGGTCTAGCCCATGGGCTTCCAACTGTGCCTGAAAACGAGCGATGGAGACGTTCTACCTGTTACTGTAATGAGGACCTTGGTTGTACAACTTGCATGCACCTCAGCTCTCCACATCTCTGCCTCAGCAGGAGCAGCAACAGAAGACAGCTGTGGGCAGGGGCAGCACAGCAGGAGCAGCCAGGCGTGCTGCACAGGGCAGCAGTGCTTAATGGGATCACCACTGCTCAGCTGCCAAGCTCTCTTGCCAGATGGCACCATCTCTACACTGCAACGCTGGAGCGGAGGTGGTGATGAGAGTGTGTATGAGCATGTGACTGATCAGCAATCAGCTTTTCTTACTTTCCGTCTATCTCTCTGGTTTGGGTGTGAGCAGACCGTGAGACCTAACAAACCTCAAACCCACTGACAGTGAGTTGCAGAGCCTCGAATTTCCGCTGTATAGGCAAGTCCCCTGAGCCTCAGTCAAAACTTTCTCACTGGTGCAAGAGCTCCCTGTCTTCCCACCCTTACTCAGCAAACTTCCAGCAGCACCCCCCACCCCCAGACATTTGCATTCAATTACCCTGAATTTAATCATAGAAAGCAAATTTTGCCTGGCTACAACTTTGAAAGGGGCAAAAACAAATGCTGCAGGTCACAAACTGTTATATCTGATTCTCCCTCCGGATTTACCGTGGATTTTTTTCCCCATCTCTGTTATGTGGTGGTGGTGTCAGAGCCTCCTCCTGGCCAGATGAATCTTATAAGAAACTTGGTTATTAATCAGATTTTGCAGGGATTTAAGGAAAGTTGCAAACACAAACAGGCGAGTAGAAAGTTCTCACTGTCCTTGTGAAGTGGCTACCACTGTTTCTCTGTAAAGCCACACTTGCACATGTCCTCTGCTGTAACTTCTCATGCCATTTAAGTTCCCCAGGGTAAGTGAAGAAGCAAAAACTCATCAGAGAAACAGATCAGGAGAGAGAGAGATGATAGCTGACTATACCAATGGCACAGTTTAGGCATTTTGGGGCATAAAATAGGCATAACGTCCACATGCCTCTCTGGGTGATTATCACTACTAGCCATCCACAAATCTGAAGTAATTTAAATAGTAAACTTAAATACTAAGGGGTCTTAAAAATCAAGGAAACTAGTTAACAAGGAAAGCATTCAACCTAGGAATAGCATACATTACAACTGAGTGCTAGTGCCAACAGGGTAGAAGATGAAATTTATGCCTGAGTTGCATTCACAGTTTTGTAGAATCATAGAATATGCTGAGTTGAAAGGGACCCACAAGGATCATAGAGTCCGATTCCTGTCCCTGCGCAGAACACCCCAAGAATTACACTGGATGCCCAAGAGCATTGTCCAGACTCTTCTTGAACTCAGACAGGTGTGGTGCTGTGACCACTTCCCTGGGGAGTTTGTTTCCTTCAGTTTAGAGCATGCCAGTCTCAGTGTAAGGACATGTCAGCAGAGTGATGAGCAGAGGGAGGCTGCCCATGTCACCCTGACTTGGCCACGATGGGAAGAAGTCCTCACACTTGTCTCTCCACCCTCACTGAACTGTGGCTGTCAGCTGAACAATACCTGACTAACACATACCTGAGGGATGCTAGAGGTGGTTTCCACAGCAGGACTCAAACGGCCTTGCCCAGGTCACATTTCTGTAACTAGTTTGGGCCTTGGTTTATTAATCAGCTCTCATTGAGTGTACCACTTAGGCCACACCATTGTATGACAAGTATTGGGGTGTGAAGCTTTTGGGATTAGAAGTCCCGTACAGCTCCCCCAGTTATTCATATGCCTATGTGCCCATTGAAAAAGAACAGCTTTTTGCTAGTTTTTTAGAAACTGCTGTCAAGACCATTCCCCCCTCCCATCCCAGCTCCAAGAGAATCAAGAGCATAAGCCAGTACTCAGATGCTTGTTCAAGTCCCATCCTGCCACAGCCTGAAGCAAAGTGCTACGCCCCCACTGACAACTCAGCTTGACTCCTACTAACCTGATGTGGGCAGGAGCATTAGCTCAGGCTCTTCAGTCCCCCTCTTACCCAAACTATAGAAGTGTTTCTTATTCTGCTGGGTCATGAATTCAAATGTCAAAATTGTGACTCATTAAAAGGGCAAGTTTGGGCTGGGGGTGGGGTACAGGAAGGAAGAAAAACAGCTTGCAAGAGACTTCCTGTTTATCCACAGCCTGGGAAAAAAATTGATACAACAGAATACACACACCCTGGCTCCATTATCTTTGCTGGCACAGTGCTGGCTTGGCTCTGTCCCTTACCGCTCGATGCCAGATCCATCCCTGCCACGAGCGTGTTTACTTTAGAGGAGTTTACTTGAGAGAGAAATGCGGCCCCCAGAGCTGAATGCGCGCAGTGTGCGAGCAAACACATGGGCACCGGGAGCCCCCACCACAATGCCATGGCACTGGCCCCCGGCCACACCGGGGAGGTCATTTTCTTCTCGGCAATTAGCGAAGTGGTGGCATCACTAAAAGAAGTTGAATAAACACATTCAACCCAGCTGGGTTCCCAGTTTGCTCTGTTCTCACCACTCCTCCTTCTGGGTGCACGGTGGGGCCCCAGCAAGCAAGAGCTTGATGCCTGTGCACTGCGCTTTCATTCAGGCCTTGGTTGGAAGGAGCTTTTAGGAAAGAGGAGGAGGGGGGAAGTAACCCTGTGGCTTTCTTCTTTTACAACAAATGTCTTCTCTTTTCAGGGAGGAAAAATGCCAGCTTCTCTAAGAAAATTGCAGCAAATGGCTGTTTTCATGGGACTGTTCAGTGGCGGGGGGTGCATCGTGATGTATAATCTTATGCAAAGTAAGTCTTGGTGTTGTTAGCAACCTTATTTCTCCTCTGCCCCTTTCACTGGCTTTTGTGTAGTGGGGGAAAATAGCATGCGAATTGTGAAAAGCAGATGAAGTTAAGGGGAGTGTGGCTGAGCCTCTGGGTTCTGCATCTGTGGGCTCCGCTTTTTTCATCCCCAGGGCTTTTGCTCTCCCAAGTGCTGCTGCATGCATTTCCAGAGGCAGATGTTGCATAGGGAGCAGGCTGTTGTGGTCAGAAGAAAGTCTGCTTTTTCGGGGTTTCCTGAGGGTGATGGTGAAGTGAAAGCTTCACCTGCGATAATGCAGGTTTCGTTTCTTAACTGAGATTTTGTAACTGGGCAGTAAAAGAGGGCCATCTGTGAGAAGGTGTTAAAAGTCTAGCAGTTTTATCTGTAAATCTCTGTGTGGTGCTGGCCCTTAAACACAACACACCTGTGAAGTGCTGAGAAATCATGAGTTTCTCCTGAATGAAGTACAGATAAGAGCAGTCAGCACTCAGAAGACCAGGACAAAGAGAAAAGCTAGACAGGTGATATTTATAGATGTCTCTAGTTGCTATGTGTCTTTGGCCAAGAATCCACATTATTAGTCCAAATTATAGATGTTTATTTTTTTCTAAAACTGCTTTTAGATATTTAGCATCAGAGCAGAAATAGGCTTTGCCTCTCTCTCAGGGGGTGCCACAGGCGTCTTGGCCCTGTGCCTCTCTCTTGTTGGTGCTATCAAATGCTATTGCTTTTCACCTACCCTAATGCCAGAGGATGCTGCCAGAAAAAAGTGTAGCCAAGCCTGTTTCTCAAGCCCTCAGATAAGCTCTGAAACCTCCCCTTCATTTTACACATATTAATAACAAATCAGACAAGGCTGGAAAGCAGACTTTAATTTTAGGCAGCTCTTGCCCCCAAGCTCTGGAGTACATGACAGAAATATGATCCTTACACTTTAAAATACTGAATCTGGCTTTAACAAGGACATCAGCATTTTTAAATTTTCAGCTTCAGCGCTGTGATCTAGAAATCTCGTGGGGTAGTCACCCCCTGTGCTACACAGCAAGCCTGAGGGCTGGTTCCCCGCATCCCTTGGCTGTGCAGTCAAGTGGCACATTGCAATGGCTCCTTCTGGCTCTCTTGCTATTTCAGTGGCCACTGAGCAGCTGCCTAATAACTTGGTGGCAAGCCAGCCAGGCTGCTGGAAGAACACTTTCTGCAGCCAAGTGTGTCCTTCTCTATCCTCTAAATGGACACAGGAGCCACACTGAGAATCTTCCTCCCTTGGCTCATGCCTGGGGCTATCCCAGTTCCTCCTGCCTTGTGCACAGAACTGGCCCATACTTGGACTTGTGAGAAGCGAGCGGCCTCCATAGTGGTGGAAGCAGTGGAAGAGGATTGCTTCCCTTTCCTTCCTTCAGGCTGAAGGAAACTTTGCATGTGCGTGGTCTCTGTGCAAGCTTGTACAAATACTCACATAATCCTATTTCTACTTACTCTCATCACCTCCACACCCTTCTCATGGAAGCAGTCTGCTCAGCCAACTCCAGCATGCTTTCAGCTTTCCTTCCAAAAGATATGTGGACAAATGGATTAGTTGGGCATTTATTGTCTAATGCATGAGATGCTAACAAGGAACAGCTGAGAAGGAGCACCAGGAAATTAGAATCCATTTCTCCTCCAACCTGCAGGATGAACACAACATACTTTTAATGTGGTCTGGGTGGCTGTTTGCTATGATTTATAGGTACTAAAGGGCTAGCATGCTGCAACCCCTTTGGCTGGAGCTCCTTAGGATGCACCGGGGGGACACAGGAAGACCAACATAGGTCACAGCCTAGCAAACCTGTTTCTATGCCAACTGGATGCTGCTTGCTCACAGGGGATGCCTCTAATTAGGAAGAGGGGGCAGCATCCTTCTGCCTCATGCTCCAAGATTAATACTGACAGGCAAGAGACCAAGAAAAAAACCTTACACCTTGTTTTAAACCCTTTGAAAGGTGAGGGCAGAGTTCTCAGGGTAGGATTTACACAACTGCACACTCTTAGCTTAACTCTGCCCTTCTTGATGTCAAAAGAGTGAAGTTACACTGATCTAGAAACCCCAGCTAGACAGCCTTAAAACTGTTAATAAGCAAATCTCTGTCTCCATAAGGAGGGTCAGGAACTCTCCAGCTCCTCAGCTCTGCCCTGCCCTGGCAATCACGGTACAGCGTTTCACAGCCATACAGAGCAACCAGACGCTGATAAATAGCAGTTTGCCACAGGTGTCCTCCATGTGCCAACACGGCAGCATCCATCTATGGTGCTGTTGTGGCTGCTTGACCAGTAACTCAAGTGATGCTTCTTCATGCCTCCCTTCTAAGATTTCTGTCAGTAGAGTTGTAGCTTCATGGCTGCCTCTTGGAAAGCTGTACCAAGACCACAGCAAGAGTTCCACAGCAGCAGCTGTTCCTGTCTCAATGTGTGCAAGATATTCTCAATTTTTAAAGTATTTTATGTACCTCCATTAGAAAAAAAAAAAAAATTTAATTACTATCAGAATGTTTCAGATATTCATCCTTGGGCCTTTTTTTTCTATTTTTTCTTCCTTTTAGATAACCTACAAATGCATGAAAAATGGGGAGACACAGCCATAAGCTGAACTGTGTATCAGAATGGAACAGGCTATGTTCAGAGCCTTCTTCACTTAAATGAGCTGAATAACATTTGCTTCTCTGATGTAAGGGTGTGTTTCCTCCTTTAGCCAAATTTCTCCTAATTAATAGTTTTGGACTATTTCAGGGAGGGTGTGGTAGTCTGGAGAAAATGTCTTTTTCTTTTTTTTTTTAAACTTATGTTTTCATTTTAAGCAAACAGTCTCCTCACTACCCTGTTTCTCTCACCTAGAAAGTTTTGCCAGGACCCAGTATTACCAGCAAGCTTTGGAGCAACTGAACAGCAATCCTGATGCCCTGGAAGCCCTGGGTGCCCCCCCTCTTAAGGTTCACAACATCCGCCTGACAGATGGGAGCAATCGTGTGGACACAGAGAGAGCGCGGGTAATGCTGGGCAGGCAGTGTCACAGGGTGGCTTCCTGAGATGTCAGGTGACGAGAGATCAGCCAGGAGATTTTCAGCAGGTCATGAGTCACCTGGGGGCACTGGAAGGAAGTAGGATGGGATACCAGTTGAGCTGGAAGAGGAATGGATTTCCAGAGCATAAATCTACTAGCCTAGAAACAGCAAGAGCAGAATCTTCATGTTGTGCTGTATGGGCCCATCACAGAATGCCAAGGGACCTCTCAAGCCAGTCAGTCCCCCTCCTCACACTGTAAGCCACAAAATCATTTTCAGAGACCTATCAGATCCACCTTTAAAATAGCACCTGCCTTCATTTACCTCCCAGATATGTCCCATGCTAGTTTTTAGAGCTTTGTTCAGAGCAGTTTTACAGCCTCTTATGGGCTATGCTGTGGTACAGCATAAATGGTGTGGTTTTTAAGAGCACCTGTAAGTTTGTGTCGTAGAGAACAGCTGCCCAGCCTGAGACTGAGCATGAGGGTTACGCAGTGACTGGAGAATGCTGTGCTGGGTGCTGAAGTATTGCACAAGGCTGCCTTGTATCAGCCGAGGGCTGGGCCCAGGCAAACCTTGCAAACACAAGTCCACTTCTGCTCGGCATTGATGCCTCAAGAATACTTTCCATCAGTGTTTTTACCCCTTAATCCAGGACTGGCTGCCCTTCCCTTGTTTTGCTAGTGACACAAAGTGTCCGTAGCAACCTCTCCAGGACCTTCGCTAGGGTAACTCATCACACTGGAATAATTTTGTTTTCACTGGTGAGTAGTTACAAATGCCAGGGACCAAGCAAGGGCATTAAGGAATGGATCAGATGGTACAACGAAGGAGAGTGGCTATCAGGGTGAGATTGAAAAAACCCCAACCTTTAACCAACTCACATAAAATTACTTTCCATTTCACTTCAACCAGGCTACACTTACATTATACCCCGGACCAAAACATTTCCCATGTTTTATATATTCCACCAGGAAATATATCTAAGGAAAAAAATTGTGCAAAACCCCACACAATCTCATATACTGACTGAAAAGAAGATAACCTTTCCCACGGCTGTTTTCCTATGTCACTGTTTAAGAATGCTGGTCGCTTGGTGACTCAGGGTGAAGTCAAACCCTGCCTTCTACTGACCTCACCCAAGACACCAATCACCAACTTTTTTCTCTACTTTTTCATGCTCCTAAGTATTCGTGTTCTCGTTAAATAAACTGGTTAATCATCATTATACCACAGGTTGATTTACTGAGTCCACAGCATTCCCAGCTTCTGGATCTTTTGGCGAACACCTGGCATTTTCTCTGTGTGATTGTGTCACCACCAGCAAGTGCTACACCTGAAACATTTCTTTTATTCAGGCATTAGACCCAGTGCAATTGGCCGTGGTCACAGCTGCAGCTCCAGCTTTGTTTGTTAAACAGATGAGGGATAGAATTTGTGATGCTGCAAAAAAAAATCATTGAACATCTCATTGCTTCAGTGTGTGTTAAGGGACTGATATACAGGGGATCTCAACCTACAGGCTTGTTATGGTTATGGGAAGCTCTGACAGTGCAGGTCACCTCTGGATGACCATGCATTCTGGTAAGGAAAGGTGTTTGCTCATAAATATTTCAGAGAGTGAGTGGTTTCCCCTGGGGGTTGCAGCTGTAACACAGTACATTCTTTCGGCAGAGAGATTAATGCATGGCAGAGCAGACATACTTGTGTAGCCACACACGTGTTAGCTGTTACAATAGCTTAGTCCAACTCTGAAATACAGTAAAAAAATAATTATAGTGTAAAAGTTAAAAAGGTGTTATGTCTTTGACTAGAAGGAGTGAATGTCTGTTTCATAACATGCTTTGCTGAATCTTTAATGTGCTTTTACATTTGCAGATAAAGTTACCAGTCTCTGGAACAAAATCGGCGGGATACCTCTACATTAACTCGGAGATGGACCAGTCCCGTCAGTGGTGCGTACTGGGGGAGGAGCCAGGGGAAATGGGAAAGAAGTGGTGGGAGAAAAGAGTAGAGCAGGATATTTGCTTTAGTCATCCATGTTGCTGAGGTCATGCACACAAATCAAGCAGAAACTCCTGTCTGAAGGTCTCGTGAAAGGTTATTATTTTCATTAGGACAAAAATGTAAGTTAGCTGAGAAATACATTGAATTCCTCTCTCTGAATGTGACTAGAAGACCAACACAAGCCATTCCTTTGTGCTAAGTGTGTTCTGCGAACTGTGGCTCCGAACATACACAAATACTGTGAGCCAAGCTAAAGTATTGTCGCCTCCTCCCCACCTCCCCACAGAGATGCAGAGGCTGTTGAACACCAGTCCTAACTCTAGTCTGGTATTATGGATTGCAGTAAGGGAATCACACATTATGTCGGAGCTGTACGAGATGAGCTAAAACCACAGGATTTGGTTTTTTAAGCTATCCAAGAAGCGTGGTCCTTACAGTTAAAAAAAAAGTGCTGGAACAGATACATTATAGTAGAAGGATGTTCTGATACCACATCGTATAGAAGTGACTTTACATTTTTGTAGTACTGAAGCCTGAAAACCTCCTTTGTCAACAGTAAACTGGTTTCTGGAACTGAGCAGAGAATTACTACATGAACTCAAAAGTTTTGCTAGATGCAAACCTCTTGTTAGGTACTTCTGTTAGCTCTATTTAGAAACCGAAAGCTACAACTTTTACTCAGCTGCCACCAGCCATATGGTGATAGATGAGCATGACTTACTGGATTTCTCTTCTGAGTAAGTATGGGAAGGAAGGTGTAAAAGGATGTGAGAAAAGGCACTAGGCTGGGACCTGAGAAACTCAGTACCGGATCTGGCCTCCTCCCTAATGACCAGGGATAACTCTATAGAGGTCCCCAGCCACATTTCTTGCACACTTCACTTCCCTGGTGCCTGAACTCTGATCTCCTCACTCCTCCTTAGCCCTTCCTCACAAACAGTTCCCTGTTATTCCTGGTTCACAGTTACTAGGAAGCTAACTAACTGAAGATTACAAAATGTTGAACTACAGCAGTGCATACACATCTCTTGGAGTTTTGTTTTAAAGTCAGCTCTCAGTACATTTCTGCAAACTATTTTTAAGAAAAAAAAAGGCATCTTCTTGTAAAAGGATTTGTGGCAGATGAATCTGTCAGACTCCACCAAATCCACCTACGTGCAGGGTCCTGTGCACAGCTTCACGTGGGGTTGAGGCAGGACTTGGTGTCCTTGCACACCACTGAGGAACTAACAGTAAAATGGCTGGGAGCAAAAAGCAGATAAGCAGGCCATCCTGGTGGGATTCTGCACGGTGCCTATGTGCCTTTCCAGGGGAGACCAGGGCAGCACTCACACAGATACAGACAGCTAAATGACACCAGGAGCTGAGTGCTCTGTGCGAGAGTAGTTGAGGCACCGAAGCCACTGAAATGCATCTGACTCTGAGTGTGCAGTCTGTCTGTAGTAGTTTATTTATTTATAAAAGAGAAGACAACTGTAAGAAAGAAAATTTGGAGTCTATGAGCTCTTTTGGTCCAGGAGGAAGTGGCATTCACTCAGAGGCAGGCAGTACAGGGATGGGGAGGGTGCCCAGAGGCAAGGGCAGCCAAGGCACTGCAAAATTACTCTTGCCTGCCCTGAAGTGACCAAGGGAAGGGCTGAGCCCCCAGGCCACACTGTGGGGAATGAGCAGTTCCATGTCCAAGCCCAGTTGCTCAGCCTGGGTTGGGGGTGGGAGCAGAGGGCTGCTCAGCAGAGCCCTACTGCAGACCCATTGCACAGAGGTGCAGCAGCTTAATTACCTAATTGTATGTACTCAGCACTGACTCCAGCAAAAGCAGAGCTGGGCCAGTGCCAGGAGCTTTTGAAAAAATCCTCTTTTAGTACCCCAAAATAATAGTCCTTTCCAGCTGGAAAAGCAGCATGAGCAGTTTCTCAGAAGTGGGTTTGGAGCAGAGCTTAGAGGAAGGAAAAGACTCCCCCTCAGTCTCCAACAAATGCAGTTTTCCGTCTTTGAGTAACCACTGTCATACCCTGTCAGGGTTTCAGCAGTCACATTGAGCGATCACACAGTGTTCAAACTCTTCCAAGCCAGAATAATTCCTTAGCAACACCGTCTGGCTCCAAGGCTGGAGAGGAGTGGAGCAAGGAATGCACCCGCAGGATGGAGAGGAAAAAAAGGCAGCGGGTCGAGGGAGGAATGTCCTAAGAAGAGCTGGCAGGTTTTTATTTGAATTGCAACAAATAGGAACATGCATACCAGACCTTTAAATCTGGGCTGTGCTACGATATTAGGGAGAACAGCTTTCAGAAGCTGGCACTCACAAACCAAGTTTTAAAACACTTGAGAGAATTTTTAAAAGCAGTGAATGTGGGGAATGATTTGTTTCTCTGTGCCAGCTGTTTCTACACTGACTTTACCATGTTGAAAGTGACTTCTACAAGTTAAAAATCTCCTTTGATTTGTGTCAGCTGGTGCCTTCAGGATGTCACCTTGAAACTTCGGGATGGTCAGAATATTCCCATTTACCACTCTCTGGTGGAAAGCATTGGTGTGCAAGAAGGCTAAAAAAATCAGAGACAGCTGCATCTCCGCCTCCCATTGAGCCAAAGGAGCCATTAATCGATTGCATCCTGCTGTGTCTGTGAATGTACACAGTTGTCACAAGTGACAGTTTCACTTAAGCAGGTGCTCTCAAGACAATTTTCTCTCTAAGATTGACCTCGTCATTATTGTAATTGTAATTTCTTTCTGTTGCTGGTTTATTCATGTGTTTAACAGAAGCCTAAAATAAATATCTTGCAAAAGAGTAACTGTTGCAGAGAAGTCATGTGTTATGCCCTGTGTGTGCTGGTATTACGAATTTGAAATAAATAAACTGACAGGAAACTGAGCTTTGTTTTACAGTTGCAGACCAATATCAGGACAAGTCAGCTTCTCAAAGCTATTCCCTTGCTGCCTCAGTTTCCCCCCATTTCTCAACAATTGTCTTGTCTAAATCAGGAAGGATAAAGCAGCAAAGGTGAAGCTCAGCAGCAGCACCCTCGACTCCACTTATCAGGTAGATTTGCACCCTCACAGTTATCATTACAAAGCTCATGAGATAGCTGAGGCCACTTATCATAACTTGGAATTCCAGGAAGAGACTCTCGCTGGTCACGCTGAAGATTACTCAGAACTCACTGTTTCACGCCAGCACTGCCCTACGAGTTCTGGAGAGGACATTTAGGGAGAAAAACACTCAGGAGGGTGCAGAACAGGTGAAGCACTGCCATGGTTTGCTCTGACTACCACAAGAGATTTTAATTGTGCCATCTGTTAGAGAATTGCCCGTCACCCAAGTTGAGGAATAAGCAAAACACCCCAAACTAACAAAAAAAACCCCAAACCTACACAATTTCCACTCCCACCCCAAACTGCCCATGTGAGCAATTGCAAAGCCTAAAGCACAGTTTGATTCACTGAAAAAATACAAGTAGCTGTCCTGCCTGTACCAGGAGGTAACACAGAAGCCTTTAAGAACATCCAGACTAAAGAGTGTTTTGAATTCACTGTAACAGAGATGCTTAATCAGGCTGCAGCTAGGGAAAGCCCAGAGCTTATATCACTCCATTCCCTGTTCCTCACCCCTCCATCTCTTCCAAATTTGGGTCCAGGAAATCCACCAGGGACACAGGCACTGCGAAGTTGTCAAGAGCCATGAGTACTAGATTGAGAAGGGAGAGCTAGAGCGACGAATTTTTAGAGAACAGTGAGCATTTTCTTGTTCAACAATGACCCAGCAAACTGGGCAAGGTGGCTTTTGAACAAAACTGAAAAGCAAATGTTTAAGTAGAAAGGAGGTGGTAAAGGGCCACAGCAAAGGCATCTTGGATAAACAATTTTAGAATGAAACAATACATGTGTGCATTAGTTTGAACTTCACAAAGAGCTGTCAGGATGAACAGCACTTGCGAGACCTGATCCAACCCACATGAAAGCGCAGCACACCAGGGAGAGGATTAGAATTACTGAAAAAAAGACAGCATTGCCCAGCTTTGATTGAAATTGCTGTTTACTGGTTTCACAAAAAAAATACAAACCGTGTAATATGAAACATTAGCCTTGCACTACCACTAGCAAGAACAACACCACCTCAGGGATATGGAGATCTGCTGGCCACCTGGTGCCTCAGAGCTTGATCAGCTCTAGTTTTTGGTCACGGAAGACTTTTGGTGGGAAATCAAACAGCTGCCAAGAAAAAGCCAAATCAACCACTTCCCATCCATCAATTACCACTTCCCTGGCTGCAGCTTTGATTTGTTGCTAATCTGCAAGGATACTGTGGCTGTGGAGAGGAACCCCAGCCTGTTCAGTCCCTCCCTGTGTCTGCACTGGGAGCATCTGGCACACATGGCCATTCATCTGCCTTTTGTCAGCCTGGGACCTGCAGTGGCTGCAAGGTGGACAAGTGGCCAAGAAAGCTGGCCACAGCCATCCCAGCCTGCAGCACGTGCTTGCTCACCACCTCCCTGTCCCTTGAGCTGGCACACGCAATGTTCCCATGCTGGCTTCACAAGCTGCTGCACAACACTACCACTGCCTAGCCTGGCTTTAACCTTGGCTTTTCCAGGCTGTCCTGGGGTGACTGTATGATACTGTATTCCCTGTCATCTGCCCTGTGCCAGACATGAATCCTGTGCTTTTCTGTACCTCTGGAGGGAGGGTGGGGAAGCCGGTGGAATTCTTTCGGCAGTTTGTGTTGAAAACAGAGATAGCTCCCTGGCTTCTTCTGCCCGGCTGCTGGGCTCCTGCAGCAGGGAAGAAAGATACATTCCTTTGCTTTTTAGCTAGCATCTTATTTGTTAGCTAAAGCACAGAGCCCCAGGACTTTGGCTTCTTCTTCTTCTTCTCTTCTGGACTGTTCAGCAACACCAGAACATCACCAGGAGGTCCCACACCGCGGCCTGGAGGGGCCCACACTGAACCCCAGCTCTGGAGAGGGGAGAGCCACACCCACATAGGACTTTGAAAATCTTCCTGGGTTTTCTCCACAGTGAGAGGTTTTATTGTTTAACATTATTAATTCTTTCTTCGTGCCTGCATGCACTTTGCTTGTGAAATAAATAGTTTTTTCGCTTTCCTCTGAGGAATTTCTTTCCGAACCTGGTGGGGCAGGGGCTGCTGAAACCTGTCTTCTGTCAGAGGATGTTCATTTCAGACATTCCTCCAAATTTGTCTCAAACCAAGACACAGGCCTGGAGGAGTTATCCCCACACAAACCTTACCAGTAACAGTAGAGATAATTATTACCTTGCCTGGGGGAAGCAGAGCTTGCAAAGAGGCTCCATCTCTCACTTTCTCCCCTGAGCACCCCTTTAACTTTAAGGGCTCTCAGTCACCTCAACCAACCCATTGGCTCCCCAGAGCTGTGAGAATGGGCACTATCATCATATCATACCAACGGTTCTCTTAATCAAATCTCAAAACCCAGAGAAGGAAGAAAGCAATGGGTGGAGCTGGAAGCCAGCAAATCAGTGGAGGGGGACAAGAGTAAAATCACAATTAATTCCCTGCCTTTGTTTTACTACCTAATAGTCAGCAAACACAGAATTTCTTACCTCATGACCTTGAAGAACCTCAGAAATCACTTCCTCTCCGTGTTTGAGCTCTTTTAGAATGCACATATTCAAAAGGAGAAAAAAAGCATCAGGCTGGTGCGTTCAGTGCCAGACAGCTTTGGCCATGTGGCTCGCATCAAATATATCACAGCCCAAGGCGGCTGCTTTCAAAGAGGACACAGGTGCAGCAGGAGCAGCCAAGGGAGCTGGAACATTCCAGGAAAACAGTGAGAGCAAAGGTCTCAGAACCACCAGCAGCTGCTGAAAGCCCAAATAACTTCAAAAAAGCACCTGGGCACCCCTCTTCCAGTCTTTTCCTGTAAGGAACACTGGAGCAAGATTAGGTTCTCTTTAACTTCATCATGTCACTGCAACACTAATTTCTTTTATTTTTTTTAATTTTTTAAAATTTTTTTCTATTTTTTTTGGAGAAAATACTCATCTTTTGATAAAAGACCCTGGATCCCACAAAACAATTAAGGCTGGGAGGAACCTTGGGAGATCATCTAGTCCAACTGCTTCACTTCCACTGGAGTCAGCTTGAACAGATTGCCTGAAAGCATGTCCAGTCAGGTTTTAAAGATCAACAAGGATGGAGACTCCACAACCTCTGGACAAGCTGTACCAGTGTTCAACCATTCTCACAGTAAAAGAAGCTTTTTCTTATGTTTAAACAGAATTTTGTGTGTTTGAGGATGTGCTCACTGCCTCTTGTCCTGACACTAGACACTGCCAAGAAGAACCTGTCTCCATTCTCTTTACTCTGCCCCCACACTGATCCTTTCCTGAGCCTTTTCCAATTAAAAGTCTCTCAGCTTCATTAACAGGTGCTGCAATCCTTTAACCATCTTAATCATGTTTGGTATGTTAAATAATTTAATTGGCTTGAAAATTTGTGCAGTTCTTTTTCCAGTTGCTGGTGTGGTTAAAACAAACATCATCTTCATGACCTTTGCTGGATTGCATGTTTGTTTCTTATTCTCTAGTTTGATTTTAATAGTTTCTGCCAGGCAGTCATCACCCTCAAGGAAACCACCAAGGTGGCAGACTGTTCAGGGCAAGGACTTAATTTACAGCTGAGGAACAGCAGATACTGCTCAGCACTGTTACAACACTTGCACCTATTTGAGTTGGAGCTGATGAGCACACAGGGGCTGTGTAAAACCAGATGTTTTGGAACCACTGCCTTCAGAAAGGCTAAGTGGGCTGACATTCCCTTTTGAGTATGTTTCTCCAAGGAGTGACAGAATTTTGTCCAAGTTATGGGCCACGCAGTCCGCTTCCTATTTTGGGCAGATGTCTTGCATTGCACAGGGAACACAAGTCATTTCTATTGATTTCTCATTTAGAAATGAGGATACATCCGGTTCTTTCCTGCCACATGCCTGCATCTTTCCTGCTTGTCAAAGACATATAATTTCTCTGAGTTTTCTGCAAAATTTACTACAAAGTTTCCTACAGCAGGGCCTGGGCAGTCCTGTAACACCAGGAACAATGGAGACCTGCCTGCCCTTGGTGTTACTTTGGAAGACATCACACCTGGACAAATGCCTTTGGTTCATTTTAAGAAGCACTAATTGTATAAAAATACTAGAATAATGTAATTTCTTGACCAATCTAAGGCAATTTCTATTAATTTGCTTTCCTAGAAGATTTAGGAGAAAAGGACCTTCTTTCAATAACTCCTGAGAGACAATTTTAGCCTCTCTTTGCTTGGTAAGGCCCACAATACCTTCCATCCAGCAGCCAGACCAGCTGGATCTCACAAGGTGCTACTGGAAAGTGGCAGATGGTAAGTGATATCCTGGCAGCTCAGGAGATTTCCCTGTGAGGATTAGTTAAGAAACACCTGTGTAATTCAGTCTGCATGCTGGCATTACAAATTAATTGAAGAGATGGGGTACACTGATTTCAATGCATCACCAGCTTAGCTGTGATTCTACTTGTACAAGCAAGCAAAAACTCAATGTAATTAAGTTGTCTGTATTTACAGGAAAAAAGATAATCCCTTCAAATAGTTCCCTTTCCTCTCCTAATTTTGCAGTAATGACTCTGGTCCTAATGCTGTGCTTCACTTTGACGAATCTTAACCTTTTCTTAATTAGGAGAGATTTTTATCACACCCATCTGTACTTATTTTTTTCCTGACTGTATTTATTAATCCAAATGACAGCTTAATTCAACATCTGTACCGTGAAGCATTCTACAGTGGAAGCACATTGCTTTAGTGTGGAAAAGACTATTGATGTATTTTATATTTGCTGCACAAATTGAACAACTGTGTGATTCAGAAAACTAAAATATCCGTAATCCTGCTAATGGGTGTTTCACAAAGCACAAAGAACAAAAGACCCATCAGCTGTTCAGAAAACAAAATTTCATTTATTGTCAAGTTCCTGAAACAATAAACACCTTAGCAGAAGTACAATGAACTGGCACTATTTCTTTAAAACGTTGAACTGTCTTCCAGGAACAACACCTGAAATATTCAAGAGAGATCTTAAGCCACGGAGGTAACGTGGTGCAAGACCCACTTCCCTCCCCATCCCTTGTGAGTACCACCAGTGGAGAATGGGCAGTGAACTTTTATTTGCATTTGTGACCTAACGGCTCTCAAGATTCATGAGGTAGATCACAAACTAGAATTCACCCTTTTGTATTTAGGGACCTGCACACAAAAATGTGACAAATTAGACAAATCACAATGCAAATTCCACTTTCGACAAAAAGAAAAATATAATTTTGTAGAACATTTAATTTAGTGACTATAAAATCTATAAGCCTCTCCCTTAAAGAGGTGAATATAGCAACAAGAGGAGACAAGGCTGTGCTTTTCGTTAGGCTCTGCTATTCATTCCAACAACTGAAAGGAGGCCTAGGCCTGGACCTACCCTCTCCTATTGATACAGTTCATAGCTGTTCCATCAAAACCACAGATAACAACTCTCTAGGAACATCTGAGCATCTGAGCAAACAGCAGCCACGCTCCCTGTGCTACAAAGGCAGCCAGCAAGTGCTCAGTCTGGAGAGCGGGGACTGGGAGAGCATTGCCCACAAGGTCCAAGGAGCAGATTCTTTCTCCACAAGCAGCCCCTTCCCCACCAACACAGCAGCTTGTTCCAGAAGACCTGTCTACGTACACACAGTCCCCGGTACTCACGGAGCTGCAGAAAACCAGCTGTTCCTCACAGCTTGTGGTTTGTTCCCAGTCTTACTGATGTGGCACTTCACTCGTAACTGAGCTCCTCAAGAACACTGACTGCAACAGCCCCTTCCTACAGCTCAGGGTAAACACACCTCATCTGCAGCTTTACCCACACTCACAGCGGAAGAGAAACAGCCTCAAGTGTGTGGGTCTGGCTAACAGTCATGCAGTTAAAAGTTATGGAAAATTTTCCCTGTTATAGGGTGAATCTAAGATGCCTTGTTTATAACTTATACTATTTAACTTTCACAACTTTATACAAATTCTTAATGACGTTAAAAACACTGTATAAAACTACCTTAAGGCACGAAGAGTTAAACAGAAATGCAGCCCACTGGAAATCTCAAAGCAGCCAATTCAAGAGAAGCTGGCCTTGTAATAAATATGTATTTCACGTATACATGTTAAGCTTCACTGTCCTACATTAAAAACAATATATATAGGACAAAATGTACACTGCTCAGCACCTACTCTTTTCCATTAGTACCAGTCTCAATCTGAGACGTGATCTGTGGTTACAAAGAGGAAGTGAAATGGGTATACATCCCTCAAATAGTTTGCTGTGGGCAACCAGGAGTGGTTAAACATTTATGTGTGCAACACTGGCAACACTGTTTTGTAACAGTAGGATGTGAGCATGCTTCAACCTCACTGCTCTGCTCAACTTGGTAGAATAAGAAAGCATGGATGTAGGGGGAAAAAAAGTCAAAATGGCAATGATGGAAGATGGGAGAAATTGTAATCTTGCACAGAAGAATTTTATCAATCAACGTCCCCTCACCTAAGCAAATTGTCTTGAGCAAATGACTGGAGAGTAAAAGAAGGATGCCCATGAAGGTACCGTCCTGCCTAACGAGGCTGAAACAGATCCGCATTGTAGGTAGGGTCAGCTCCTGTCTGTGTCCAGAAACACCCAGATAACACAGATACGCTGTTGGCTCAAAGATTCTCCTGCTGAGAGCCAGCCAGAGCTGTCCAGCAACTGACTCCTTTCTCCAGAGCATGAAAGGCATCTCTGCATTACAATATAAAACATCCAAACTCAGTTCTGAACACTACTGGCTGTTTTCTTATATGAACATCTTCGAGGAACGAGAAGCTGCCCTACCTACATGAATACTCAATATGTAATTCCATAGGAGAAGAAGCCTGATAAAGCAGTTTAATTTAGGTGCAATTTCCTTGATGTGGCTGGAATAAAGGCAACCCAACCTCTGGCAATGAAGCCAATGTTACTTATCTGTAACAGCCTCATTGAAAAACACTCATTGTCCCACTGCCTTTGGTTCAGCTTTCTTCTGTACTAGTGCTTTTCCCCCACCTTTCCAGCCATGCTGATCAGATCACCACGGTACTGCTGGTCTTATTAATAAGCCATTTAACTTTCACGTGAAGGAGGAACTGTAACATTAGCACAGAGCCCTGAACTCCTGCTCACTAAATGGAGTAAGAACATTTGAAATTGCAAAAGTGTGTACCAACATGAAAAAAAGTGAAGAACCAGCTTAAGAGTTTCTATTAAATGTTTTATAGCAAGAAAACTTTTGTCAGAGTTTATTATAAAGGAACACCATAAGGAAACCAAATAAATAGTTGAATAGTTAACAGTATGCAATATAATAGTACTAAACTTCAATTACATAAAAATTAAACTTTGGAACAGCATCAATATGAAAGATTTCTTAGAAAACTAGGACTCAGTCCAAGATCCTCAGATCTGTACATTGCAAAAACCACTCAGTTTTGATGCCCAGTTGGTGCCAGCTTTGTCCTCTGAGGGACTGCGTCCACTGAGAACTATGACCCATCCATACTGCTCCCTAATCTCACTCTGCCTGGCCACATAACATGCTGTTTTTCCAAGTGTCTAAGGGAGAGTGATCAGGAAGCAGGAGGCATGAGCTGTGCTTCATTGTTTCAGAAGAAGCAGTATCTTCTTCCTCATCTGACAGCTATATTGAACAAGGTAATGCAGTTTAGCCTAAGGATGCTCCTTTCTTCCTTAAAGCAGCAGTTAGAGGAACAGAAAGAAGGCAGAAATGACCTCATGATCCCAGTGAAACCCCAGCTGGTTCTGGGAGAGGTGGAATCAAGGGCTCATTAGCTGGACAAACTAATTAACTGGTCTAACCTAACATGGTAAAGTCAGTGGAGAGAACTTCAATAACTTCAGAGGAGCTACATCAGACTCTGTCATTTTTCCTCTCATCAGCACTGCGCAGCCACACCAAGCTGGAATCTATTGGCACATCTCACCCAACACAGGAGCGGAAGGGAACAATCTCTGCTGGCTCGCAAGTGGCTGAAATAAGCAAATACATCACCCTCAGGGGCAGAGTGCCCAAATCAGACATATCTCCAATACAGATTTCTTTACCAGTGGGGCACATGCATCTGTGTCTAGAGAAGCTCAGCTCACTGTTCAGCTACACGCCCAAGGAGTCTGGGTCTCTGACCTGATGTAAACAAAAAAATACACAGAGGATGATTTTGAAATCCGTATGTCAAACCAGGTGAACAAATTCTCCTCTCATACAGGTTTTAGATCAGCAGATAGTTCCACTGAAGTCAGGTGGTGTTTGAGGAAAGCCCAGCATTATATATTTGCATTAAATGCCAAAACATATCCTAAAATACTCCTATTGACATCTGTCACTGAAACACTTCCAGTGTCGACTTCTCAAGAACACTGGAACAATTAACAAAAACTCTGTTACCAGTCAATAACAACAACAACAAAACCCCAGAAATAAAAACTAAAAACAAAAATAAGCTTATCATCTTTGTTAAATTCCTATCAGCCACTTGAAATCTTGTTTATCTGTTCCATAAAAATAGGAACTTGGCACATTTTTGTTGTATGCCATTTATAAACACTTTCTTTTATCTAGAACATTTATTGCATATCAGAAATTCACTTGGCTAGAATACTTTTGTTTAGTCGAAAAAACTGCCTTCCAGTTACAGCTATGAAGCTCCACACAGTTCAGTAAATGAATTCTCCTGGTATTTCCTGCAGTAATGGTTCCTCAAATTTAAATCGTTTGGAAATGGCTTTCTGCTCAGTTACTTTTTCTTTTTCTGACTGCCTACATTGTCCCAGTGTATATGAAGCTACTACAATTAGTTCTTCGGTCACTATTGATTCTTCCTCTCCAGTTTTCTCAGCATCTACTGATTTTTCAGAGGCAGAATCTCCATCTTGCTGGATGGCATCATTGGTCTCCTCTTCTGTACTCTTATTCCAGGCCCTGCAAGTGGGATTATCACTTTGTTCTAACCATGGATGTTGAAGACATTCTTCAGCAGTTGCCCGGTCCCTGCAGAGGAAGGAAAGCATTAAAATAAATGTCCAAATGAATACAAAATCCAGTACCTTGCAGAACAGATCCCCACAAATTATTTCAAGGATATGACTGTATTAAAGACAGATAGAATTGGAAATAAAAAAAAAAAAGCATTGACAGCTATCTTTTACCAAAAAAGACCACAGCAGTTCAAGTAGATGAACTCCTAGCATTTAAAATAAAGGCATTCATAGATCCCTAAATATGAGTTTATACTTCCGTGTTGCCGACCAGCTTTTGAAGTTTATACAGATTTTCTTATATATAGAAAAATTATCCAACCTTTACATTCTTCAAGTATTCCCATACACAAGAAGTAGGCCATTTCAATAGCTGACATGTCCCATGAAGTTCCACAGAAAACACCTGTTCTGTTTGGGAACCTGGAATTTCCAGTTCGCTGCCCATTGAGAAAAGTGTAGTAATGAACCAGAAAAGGCAAGGTTCTCTACCAACCCATCCAAAATTAAGGACTCAAAGCTGAGCTCATTTAAAAGACTTCAGCAAAGTACCTGCAAGAAGAATGAGTGTACTGTTCACTGCTACAAGCTACAGTTCATACACAGTTTTCTGAAAGTAATTTGAGTTTTAATTACTAACATCTGGACATCATTTGGATATACATGCTTGGATGGAAATGGAGGAATTCTCTTTTTATATACATAAAAAGTAGTAGCACAATGAAATCAAAGTCCCCTTATACTTTAGAAATAAAAACACTAGCACTTGCTACATTTAAAATTAAGTCAGTCTGACATATTAGCATAATACAATTGTGTATTTTACTTACTCGGGTTTCTTAACCAGCAGAGTTTTGATGAAATCCACAGCAGACTCTGATACAAGGTCAAAGTCCTCTCCAGAGTAACTTACGTTCATCTGAGATATATTTAAGAACGTTTCTTGTTTATCATCTCCCAAGAAAGGTGATATCCCTGTTAGCATAACATATGCCAGTACTCCAATGCTCCTAAATTAAAAGTAAAAACCAGAAAAACAATTTTTTAGTTGGCCTTTTTTTCTTAAAAGCAAAAAACAAAAAAAAATAAACCCAAAGAACAACCCTTTTCAGTAAAGTCATGATGACCATTAATTTGTTCAACTTACCACATGTCAGTTGCTGTACTGATTGGGTCATAACTCAGAATTTCAGGAGCTATTCAGAGGGGAAAAAAAATGGGTTTTGTCATATGCAGACATCACATTATAGTTTAAAAATGCAATAATGGTCATGTAAAATTTAAGATAAGTCATTTGAAACATTACAGTCTTTTGAAATCAAGATATTTCTATTCAGGTTATTTAAGTGGTTTCTATCATTCACTGGTTTTAAGTATAAGAAAATAGTTTCCTTTTATTGTCATCTTCCGAAGCCAGGCCAGTCTCCTTCCCAGTTAAGGAATCTGTATACAAGTTTCTTGCAGACAAAACAGAAATATCCAACATTGCATATTCCAGCACTGTAACCCATAACTATGAAGATATACCACATAACTGAAAGATATTTTCAAGGCCTGGAGTGGTTTGGGCTTTTTTAAAAAAAATAGAAAACCTACACTGGCTAAAATATTGTATTCAGAGACTGAATATGTGAATTTAAACTTTTAATCTAAGTAATACTTGTTATCGCTGCTGTTAAGAATCATCTAAAGTGTGTCTTCATCTTCAACAAAAGCACACAATCAGAGTTCATCACACTGGCAATACTTGCCAGTTCTACCTTTGACAGCAGTACCACGTTCAAGTAATAACTTGATCTTGCGACACAGTAACTACGCAGCCAGGCTGGCATGCTCCAAATTCTCTTTTCACTCCCCAGAAGCCTGGACTATGCATCACTCCTATAGTAACAACTTACCTACATATTCTGGAGTTCCCATGATTTCTCTTAGTTCCTCACTGCTCTTCATTATTCTGGAAAGGCCAAAATCTACTATCTTAATGTCTCCCAGAGGAGACTTACTGGTTAGCAGAATATTTTGGGGCTGAAAAACAAGAGGAGGAGATCAAAGGATTTTGGGATCACCCAAAACGAATGTCTATGACATCATATTGCATCATTATTTTAGACCACAAGTAGCAACAGTGCCTCCCGTAACAAGTACGATATCCTGGATCATTTATGTATTTCCCCCAAGGTGATTTTGAAGAGACACGTAGGCGAAAAGGAGTGGCAAGATTTTCCATTTAGAATTGAGAATCAAACCTTTGTTAGCTTAGAACACATTGGAAAAAGATGCCGATATCTGTCATTTAACAATAGCATGTAAATACCTCCACACTTGTACCTCTAGTCCCTTGTATCACCTCTTCCCTCCTTGATTCTTCCAATAGGTGATGTAAAATACCTCCCACTGAAGGGTTTCGAAAAACACACAATCATTTAAAAAAACCTGAACACACAAAACTACTTTGACGGCACCTGTTTAAAGGTCTGTTGCAACCAACCTGAATCCTGTTCAAAGTACAAACAACTGTATTACAGAACCCTAACTGAAGAACAGTTTAAAAAAATGCAGCAGCCTGAAAAACAGGTTTTTAAGAGCATCACCTTTGGATAAACTTGTTTGCGCTGACGTCACTAGATCTTGGCTGTCTTCCTTCAAAGCACCTTTGCGGTCAGTAAGAAGTTCCTTACTATTTTAAATGCTAGCTCAATTAAAAAAAAAAAATCTGAAAACTAACTTTAGACAATAGGTCTTCAATTTTTTGCAACTGAAGCATATAGTTGCCAAAAAAAAGAAGAAGAAGGTGTGACCTTCCCTACCCCCAGGCCAGTGATCACACTGGGTTTTATCATTAACTTCTCCAAATGGTAGTGCTGACAATTGACACTACATCCATGCTTGTAGTGAGCACAAGTTCCATGAAAGTGCAGAAGTTCTTTATTGGGAACCTGGATCATCAACCACACTTTTCAGGTTAGTTGAAAAGGGAGGAGGACAAAAGACTAAGAACAGCAAAGCAACCACTGACTGATAATCCAGCTGGAGTAACACCAAAATTTATATGTCTTCTCTAGTCGCTGTCCTCCATCCCCAGAGTCACTCATGAAGACATACTCTCACATGAACAGCCTTGCTTTTGAACACAGAAATAAACTTGGGCAAGAACATTTAAAAAAACTTGGGCCAGTTCTCCTCGCTACAAGACCTGAATATAGTCAAGTTTTTTGATTCCTGCAGAGTTGAACTGTGTTATTTGAAACTAACTCTATGATGTTGTCAATCTATTTTCTGTTTGTAAACCTACATGTTAAGAATAGCTCTTTTTTTATTTTCTTTACAAACTGGGATCTGGTGGCTGTACAAAGGCTTTTGGAGCTGCACATTACCACATTCTTTATAGTTCAGATTTGTTATTCTCTATTTGTATTAGAAAAGCAAACATCCAAAAAAGCTGACCATGCCTCCTTCATTAGCCTGTCAGATGTTCTTCCCAGTGAGAAATTTAGTTATATTGTGAAGAGTCAAATTAAAAGCATGAGAAAAGTATTTGTTCTCTATATTTAAAGGAGGAAAAGTTTTTAATGGAAAAGTTTTGTGAAACCTTCAGCCCTATATTTTAATATTTTGGTAGATGAAACAGTTGCCACAAGTAGTTTTTATTGCCTTTTTTTTTTTAATCTTATTATGCAAAACACACCTATGCAGAAAAAAATCCCTGTCTACAGTAGGAATTGAGTCATAACTCTAAATCAATTCTTAATGAAATACCAGTCATTTTCTTATTTTAAGGAATCATTATGGGATTCATGTGAAGTGCCAGCCTAAAAAACAGCATGAAACTTAAAAGAAGCCATAGCTTTGAACTCACCATAGTTTTCAGCTTGACACCATTACTCTCAAACTTTCAGAAAAGGAAGATAATTTCCTTACATCGGTAATACTGTTTCTCTTTTGGTTTTACTCTGCTGGAATACATCTAGGTTAGTCTAATGCCAGTCAGCCCACAAAAGCAGGAGAGATGCCAGCTGGAGGCTCTCCTGGTGGCCATTTCAAAAACGACCTTTCACTTTTACCCTCAAGCACTATCAAAATTGTTGATGAAAACCATCAAATGGCAACATTTGAAAACCTCCCCCTCTACTGCAGCAAGGCTTAAAGGTTCCATTTAAATCCTCTTATTTCTTGTATCTTTAGTTGGTTTTAAGATACATAAGAACTAAGGACCCATAATAAAGGTCACGTTCTTAAACTAATCAATGCCTCACCTTACCTAGCTTCATTAATGTTGTGGGTTATCTAATTATATAATACTCAAAAAACCTCAGATCCCTAGAAGAAAAGACAAGAATTATCCACGAAATAATGGTCAGAAAGAGGAAAAACAGACTAGCTGAGATACCCCAGCTGCATTATGTCTAAAGATACTAAACTAGGCTGATTCTAAAAAAAGTAAAGGACCCCCATATCTTCTTCCTCGGCCCCCACGCCTTCTTAAATTCTCTTCCATTCCCAACTACCTTAAGATTTTACCAAACACCAATTCAAGATTAAGTCAAACAGCAAGTGAGAACACAGAGAAAGGAGACTTCCCTTACTCTGCAGCTTTTAAGCACCATTAAGAGGAGATGAAAGACTCCTGACTACTATCTATGCACACCCCGCAAATTAAATAGCATCAACACAATACTGTCAAGTGATAATTAATTTGCACTTGGTAACATTATATTTGCTCTTCATTCAGGTCAAAACTGAACTAAATAATTGTATTTTGCTATTAAAAACATGACATATTTCAACTATCTTTCAGTAGAACCATGCTTTTGGAAAGAAATGATCAGGTGAAAACCTTGTTAAGCCACATCAAAATAAACCATTTCTTTCTGCAATGTTTAGTCTCAGGAAAAATTTTGTATCTATTAAAAGGGCAAAGAGAAGCTACAGCAAGGTAGCTGTCAGTATCATAAATCTGGTTTGTAAGATTTATAATATAAATATTAGACTGACAATTACATACTGACAACCACTTGGGTTTAAATTCTCCTGCATGTAGAATTTAAATTTTTTGAAAGTGCAACATCTGGAAAATTGGATGGACCTTTCCAAAGAAATTTGTAATAGAGAAATGAAGTGGAAATCTTCAGAGACACAAAGGTGAAACTAATAGCACAAAACCCCACATTTTAGCAAGAATTTGTAAACTTCGCTATTGGCAAACATCTTGCCTAACAGGAGTAAACATACAGAAGTCTTCCAAATGCCATCACAAACAAAGTACTTAGTAAATTCCATGGTGCTTCAAGCTGCAAGGTAAAGCAGCATGAGACTCGATACAACAGAAGATGAGGACAGCAGGTTAATAAACATGCGGCCAAAATGAGCATCCAACTTCTTGAGTTCTGTCAAAAATGGGCCTTTTTTTAAAGTCTTGCAAGGCATGTGGATCAATTAATCTTTGCAAGTCAGGGTTTTTAATTCTACAGTTTCCAACATTTTATTTGCCAGTATTCTGAAGACTTCCATAAACCTTATTTTGCAAAAGACTGATAGTTTTATATATCATGAAAGTCAACACACTGCAAGTAGGACTCCAATTAAGATCCACTTTAAACACACATTGCACACTGCAGTAATGAATAAACATGTTAACCTCAATCACTAGACAATTTGCTCTGCTAACGAACTTTTGTAAGGCAGCAAAACAATGCTGGATTTTTCAGTGAGAACTGCACATGCTCCATGCTATAGCGTAAGTTTTCTGACCTTTCTGACCTTTTTCTGACCTTCTGAAACTTTTTAAGTAAGCTTTTTATGAATTTCTTTTCTGGACAAAAGCTGTAATCAACATCCCAAGTCTACTTTTGCAAATAAGTACTGAAGTAATATAAACCACAGCACATTGCCAGTTACTGATATCTAGCTGATGGTGCTAAGGAACGCCACAACTTTAACTACAAACATATACTGTCCACAAAGGACATTTTAATTTTACGCACTTTGCTTCAAGGAAATTCAATGGCCAACCATAGTAGAGACACTGAATATCTTGTTTAAGCAACTTTGAGGAATTCTAACTGCTCATTTTTAGTCTTTCTGAACACTTATTCTCACATCACTTGCTAAAAATTTTTCATTAATTATTTTAGTACAATTATTAATATTCTGTGAGTATGACTCAATCAAAATTTTAAAGAATTCCACATATAATTTGAATAAATGTTTGGAAAACCAGGCAGGTCACATATTTGTGTGCAAATATGGCTCATCTGCTTTAGCTGATGAATGGTTCATGACGTGCTAAGTTATATATTAAGTACATACAGCTTGATACTGGAATCTATTGGTAGGTTTGCAATAGTGCCAAAATACAACTAAGTGTAAGTAAGGATCTCAGCAACAGAACAAACATGCAGCAGCTTACAATATACTTAGTAAATATGAGACTAGGACATGCAAAAAGAATTTAAAAAAATGTAATGCAAGTTACTTTTTATACCACCTTGCTTAGTAATAAACTAGTTCAACCTCATAATGAGATAGAGTTGCATCTTCCATATGAGTGCATGGATAGAAGCTAAAGAAAATTAACTGGAGCTTGCTGCCAATAGGAGAGGATAGTTTTCGTGATCCCTGTTACAACTCCCTACTTGACCATAAGATTTCATATGATGGCAACTGTACTTTTCACTTGATTTGGGTCAAAACTATTTTACAATAAGAAAAAATACTTATTTCAGTAAATCATGATAATTTATATACCAATAGGGTGTCAGCCAACTGTTTGGCAGCAAATGACAGACATTTAAATTAGGTTTTACAGTAACTGGGAAAAAAAAGGGAAGAAAATGCTATAAATGTACTTAACACATTAATTTACCAGTCCTGTTTGAACATTTCATTCTGAAATATAACACTTTACCCACCAGTGTCACTACCACCCTTCTTCTTCATTAAAACTCAAGTCAATACAAAAAACAAACCTGGTTTTCAATGGCCATATAATACCCAGACATTTTTACTGCAGTGTCAAAATGAGTCAGGTCTTACCCAAAGCACTCATTTACAATTTAAGGTGCAAGGCAAATTGACTTTTGAATTCATTACATTTCACTTAATCAAATGAAGTTTACATTTAACATAATCACAGAAACCCCTCAAAAGGCTTGCAGACCTGGTGGTTACTCTATCCCAAAAGTTTAATTTTATCATTCAAGGTATAATTAGGTAAATTGTGTTAATTACAAATTGGCATTATTGTGACATATTACCAGCAAGAAAGTCAACAGATCAGAAATCAATAAGAAAAATACAGCACCAATCTTACCTTTAAGTCAAGATGAACAACGTTGTTTCTGTGCAAGAATGAAACTCCTTCTAATATCTGCTTCATAAGTCGCTTAACATCTTTTTCTTTGAAGGCCTCCTCTCTTTCAGCCACACACTGGTCAAAGATTTCACCTCCAGCAGCACTGTGGAACAGTAGGAATACAGTTAGTTCAAAGCCTAAATTATAGCACCCATTTGGCCCTACTCGCACTTTTTTTTTTTTGTACAGGCAAGATCAGCAGGAGGTATAATCCAATTGTGATATTTTCAGTTATTAGACATTTGGCAAGTTTTACAGTCTTTGAAGTGTTTTCTGCAGTGTGGCAGCTTTAGAGAGAAGCAAAGATTTTAGTCACTTAGGTTCGAGAATGTGAATAGTACAGAAATTTTGGGAACTACTTTTGAAACACTACTGACTTTGCTTTTAGATAAATGCCACATTTGTTTGAGGACACTGTTTTCATAAAAGATGTGCCTTTTGCCATCCTTATGAAACTACATGGAAATTTGGCCAAGGCAAGTCTTTGTAAACATAGAACAAAGCAGCTCCACCTCCCATCCTCCTCAAAACACTTTGCACATACTCAAAAGAATAAATGTAAAGTCTGCAATTGAATTGTTTATGAAGTCTCCGATATATGGGGATGCATTAGGTTTCTAAACTTCTTTAATCTAAAAATAGCTCTGAAAATTTTAGCTCTCAGCTTGCTTCCCCTTTTGTTTATATATGTTTAAACAAATAACAGAATAACAAAAAATATAAAAATAACCAGATACGAATGAATGTTTTTAAAGCACTCTGAAGCCACATGCAGTACCAGCTCTGTATAGCAATGGCTCCAGAGAACTAAAACTGTTTTACAATACAACCCGGTAGCATCAAAAGTAAAATAAATTGAACAGAAGCTCCATCTTAAAACAAGAATGGGCATAAGAACGTTAGAATGGGGCCACTTTGCATATGGATTGTTGAACTACTACTATGAAATCAGCACATACACCCTTTGTTCTGCTTGAAATTCCATAATCACCCCTTAGGGAAAGGTGGTGAAACCCTTGAGGACAGCATCTTCTCCAGTTACACCAAACTGTGACATGCAAAAATGACTTTGCACAAGCATTAATCTTTATTGATGCATACCCATCTACTCTGACTTTGCTTGCTTTTTTCCAATGAATTGTATTGCCTAGGCTATCCCGAAGACAGCCAGGCACACTCAACATGAATGTAACAGCAAATGAGAGTTCTACAAAAATGCATTTCAACTGTGTACCCCAAGAAAAAGAACACTTAAATATTCTCAAATTTTCATTTTGCCTATACTAACTTTGCTGCTACAGTCCTAGTACTTTCAAAAGCCTCATGGATTAAAAAAAGGTTTTTGCCCTCTAAGGTATTCTCACTGCTATTATTTTAAATTTTCCCTGCAGATTGTCTTACCAAAAAAACCCCCAAAACTTAAAAGAAGGTTAAATCTTAACCTTTCCTAAAGAGTTTTACACTTTCATTCTATATGCTGGCTAACTGGTACAGCAGTACAATTTGATTTATTAAACTAAGATTTTCTTTCAAAAAAGACCCCTCTTTTAAATAATTGTTTTTCTTCATTCTGTATCAAAGATGATAGAGCTCAAGAATAAAATGAGTTTTTCAAAGGAATATTAATCCTTAAATTCCTTTTGGAAAATTTCATATGCCTGACACTACTGCATTTTTCTTCAGTCCATTTTTATTTAATTCATGGAAATAGTAATATTTCAGCTTCGAACAGGATTCAGATATTAATGATATTTTTTAAATGAACATCGGTTAGTGTAGTCTAATATTCTAAACCAAATTCCTTGAAAAGCAACATCAATTCGATCTTCCAGACAGGAATAGAAAAACATGTACTGCAACCCATAAAGTAAACTTTCTGCTTTAAGAATGCCATAATATGTTACTTGAAGAGTGATTTAATTCCTTGTAGAGGTGAATTATAATGCACATACATAATGCACATAGTGATAAGATCTACTACCAAAACTACTAACACAATGCGTTTTATAGCAATAACCCTGGGATTTTGCTGGTACAGCTCTGCCACTTCAAATAAGGAAAAAACACTTCTGCTATTTAATTCTGTGAAATCGGATTTATACTCAAAATGTGGGATCACACTTTACGTTTAATAGACCCAGCTGAAAAACCAGTGGAAGTTGAGGGGGGGGGAGCCTTATAAAGCCCTGTTTGCTGTATGTCTACTTGGTAGGCATCTCCTACAATTTGTTCATTAGTGTAACTTAATTAAAACTGAGGTAGGCACCAATGCTAAAATGTAAGCCACCTAGAATTTTAATACTACACTTAAAGAACTCTGAATTATAGGTTTAAAAGTCAAGGCAGTAAAAGTTGAAGCAATGTCCCATCAGTGAAATCAAGAGACGGTGCTACTAATGTGAGAGTAGAAAACCCTTGATCCAGAAACTTTATTTTTAAAAAAAAGTATTTATGTCCCTCCCTATACTTCTGAAGATGCCTGGGTTCATCAGCATTTTTAAGAGTAAGACATGCAAATACAGCCCTCACACATGCACACCCACTTCATGATTTACAAGACACTGCCATTCCCAGCTACCACAGACACCTGGCTTTACAAAATAGTTTCACATGGGAAGGTGACTTCACATGCAATGTTTTGTTTTTTGATCTTAACTTGGCTATTTAGAATGCTGATGGAACAACTCCTTCTGGACAATTCCTTCTGTCCAAAAACTACCACATTCAAACAAGTAACCAGCAACCCTTTACAAGAACACACAGAAATTTGATACTGCAAGACCGTTTTGTGTACTGTTGCCGTGGAGTGAACTTAATTGATTCCCTTAAGCAAAACAGTCAGGAAGAAGTGAGCCAAGCCACTCACAAGTGGTTGGATGCACAATGTCAAAATGAATTCCAAAAAGATTCTCCTGCACACCTATGCCAAGTTTTGCCAAGCTCCTTAACAATACTTTCAACTTAGCTATTTTGTATTTTCCAGCTAGATTTCAGGGGAAAAAAAATCTAACCATAGAAGGGATCAAAATACCTGCTAGGAAAGTATCATAGGCGTGTCACTATTATGATTCCTGTATATATGCAGACCAAGAGGTCTCTGGTGTTAATAATATTTACCCATTTTTCATTAAACTGTAGTTTTTCTAATTGTCATTATGAAATAACTTAGCAAATGACTGGACACCCCCACCCACCTAGTCAGAAAATGTTCTTAGGAGATAAAAGCAAAGAATTATCCTTAGGACAACAAAGTTTTAAGGAAAACAAGCCATCTTAATCTGGAAAAAAAATTGATAAGGACATATTTAATAGCTAAACATTTTGAATCCAGTGTTATTTAAAATGCAGTATTTCTCTAGTACACCCTCCCTTAGCTAAGTGTGTGAAAAAAATGTGGGACATAAGTCTTTCCAAACTTGAAAGCTATGGCAACCATAATTCTTTAGCTATTTTAATTTATTTATGAAAGTACTGTTGTGCTAATAATTTCTCTAGTTTCAAGTGAAATCCAACTGCTCTTCACCAATGAAAAGCATGCTAACACTTTATTACTACTTAGCAGCATAAATGAGCTAAAAGTCATTTGAGAGTCTGGAGTACTAATCTTTGTTACAATTATGTTGACTTTAGATTAAATGGAGACTACTTATCTTCCTTGAAATGTATCTTAACAATGAACTGTACGAGATTCAGCAACAAACTTCTTTCAAGTGCACTTACAGGACACTAACACAGTCATTTAACTTATCATTAGAAAAAGACTGAACAAACTTATTTCAGGGCACTTGAATAAATGAACCATTCCCCCAGCTTTAATGGATCAGATATTAAGTTAGTGTTCTGAAGGACCTACAAGCACGAATCACCAGAGTACAGACATGTAGACCAATTCCTACTTGATTTCAATGCTGAGTTATATACAGTCTGCAATGGACAAAAATTTGCTTCCTGAATCTTCAACTACATCAAAAGTCTTTCTTGAAAGGGTTACCTTTGCAAGATAATAGAAAGTCATCTACTTTCTGTACATAGGGCTTACAGTACAAGCTGTTCACACCACAGCGGTTGTAATACCACCAGCAAAGGTTCCTGCTCAGTGCTGCTGACAGCCGTAACTCTTTCCCTTGGCTAGGGATACCACTGGATACTAAGTACACTTACTGGCAATTTTTCCAGTGTAAGGCTACCATAACATACCAGTGTCTCCAAAGCCTGAGAAAACTGTAAATCCGTATCTGATGAGAGAACACAGGAAGAGAAGCATCCAAATGCATTAAGTTGTAGATACTGGTCTTAAAAGTTCTCGGTTCTCAGACAAATGCTTTTATTTTTTTGCCTTCACCTTGCCAATCAGGCAGCCCAAGAACTGAATGAAACACAAGCAAACGTAACCAAGTCCATTCAAGATGTTTTCCCCTAAAACTCTTTTAAGGCCTCCAGTCTTGATTTTAGACTGCTAACTAGAACAACTCTGCTTGCTACTCTAATAGACAAGATGCAAACATTGGACCGGCACAGTTTTATGTGATTACAGTGGGTTTGCTTCAAGTTCTGTCTGTTGAATCCCATACCAAATGGATCATTTCCTGCCAGCAGACTCTTATTTTAACCAGTCACACCTCCAGCAAGTAGGATAATAAACCATGTCCAAGACTATGTAAGTCCATTAATATTAATAGACATATAAGTCCATAACATTGTCCAGGTCCACATAACTACAGATGGAAAAACACTTCATCCAGCATATCAAATAAATACTGTGTCTTCAAGATGACAAAGACAACTTCTTCCTTTTTTTAAAGCAAGCATAACGAAAGTCTATTGTATTTACACAAGGCCCTGGCTCAGTTCAGAGGCTCTTCACAACATAATATTAATGACGAAGATTTTTGAAGTTGCAGTAGAGGTTTCTGTAACATCTGGCCCAATAATGACCCACTAATATCATCTATCCCTTCCATAGATGTGTAAAAACATGGTGATGAACACTTATAAAAAACACCAGTTCTTAAGCATCAGATGCTCCACTGCTCCTTCTTTCAAAAGAAATTGGAAGATGACAGGTAGGTTGCATACAGGTATCAAGCCCAAAAGTTACCAAATTTGCTTTTTTCCTTTTTTATCTGATATTTCAGGTTTCCTAGACTGTATCTCTACCTTTTCCAATAAAATTCCAGGTTCTTTTAATTCATTCAATTTTCAGTGAAATACAGAAACGTAACTGACTCACAGATTAATTCCAGGCTTTATCTGTTACCCCTTCAGCCTCACTTACCCCTTCAACTCTGACATAAATACCCTTGAGGTATTATGACAACAAACCAGAGACTGTTATGAGGGTGGATGCAGACAGCCCTTATTTGCTCTGCTACAGCTGAAGCCAACACTCTAATGCCTCCTTGCTTCCCACTGCTCAACACTTAATATTAACAGTGGCAAATTAAAGTTCGTTTTCTGTCAAAAACTGATACTGCTTGAAAGATAAGCCTCCACGCAACATTAATGCTTCTCTTTCTGAAGGCAAAACACTTTCTGAAGGCAAAACCCTCAGCCCTTATGACAGATTCAAAACAAGAAACTTTAAAACCTTAGCAGATGAAGTTAGTGGCCAAGAATTAAGTATTTGTTTTACTTCTTCAGGAGATAAAGATCTGCCACAGAGACCATCAAGCTTAATAGACCATCAAGCTTAATATAAACTGCCCTAGAGAAGTTGCAGTCTAGGTATGTTCTTTAATCCTCTGCATACAGAATGTCAGAAATTCACTAACATTCATACCTGTTTTGTTGCAACATGTCTCTGGAACACACTGACACTAAGAAGCATCCAGACATACTTGCTGAAGTCAGGGAAAGACTGTTTTTGTAATTTGCAACTCCAGCACACAGCTATTTATCTGAAACAAGGTATGACTGTTCGATGCATATAAATCCAGTAATTTTGCTAATTACTGAACAACCTAGTTAATACTTCAGATTAAAAGAGTTTTGCAACTGTAGGAAAATCGAGTTCTAAAAGAAAACTAGGAATTTTGCATTGAAATTATCACAAAACTCACTGCTCATTTAGATTCCACTGCTCATATTAAATCCTATGCAATCTAGAAAATTAAACTGTATTTTATTTTAAATTTCTGCTAATGTTTAAAGCAGGTATTTATGAGTCTTCAGTAGCAGCAGTTAAAACCCCAGAAGCTCTGTCACACCTATGTATTATAAAAGATACTCGAATAATTCATACCTCATCACTTCACTAAGGACACAATGAAGTTTAAAAAATGTATTATAGAAGGAATTTTGCCTTAGGAGGCACGGTCTCATTCCATTTCACTGAACTTTAATGATACAGTTTCTTTTGACTTCTAAACAAGATGTGATTGGGATACAAGATTTCTCACCATTTCTTTTTGCTATCAAGTAAGAGAAGAGCTGCACAAACTAGACTTATCTTAGCAGACAAGTCACTTCTGAACTATTGAGCCTCACTGTTCCTCTCCTAAGTATTTAAAATCCATAGAGCTTAACAAGAATTTAGAGTTCAGTTGCAACAAGCATTTGGGTGCATCTTGGAAGCTAGCTAGATGCCTTGGTATCTAATGCCATTGGCATATGAGACGAACAGTCACAACAGCTGCAGGAATACCCACTGGGACAAACTCAACTGAAGAAAACCACACAAACAAATGCAGAGTCAAGTGTCCTTTGAAAGAAACTATTCTAGGTCTCAATCCTCCTCCTTTCTTTCCCCAGAAAGATACTGTTTCAGCAAGCTTTCTCTTGTAGGGGGTTTTGATAGTTACTTTCTACCAATGATGTTGCTTTCAATACCTTTTTTATAACTGGTAAAAAAACCACAACAAATTTCATCCCGTCTTTGCCACTGTCAGTGAAATAAACTCCAGTTCTTGAACAGATACTCATTGCTTCCTTCCTCTTCCTCTTTTACAAGTAGGGAGTGTACAGAGTTCGTATTTCATTAAAGATGCTTTAACTACATAAATTATAGTTCAGCTTTGAAAGATACTACATAATTAGAGAAATTTGTTATAATCTGAAGTAGTTAGAGACTGTGCATAACTTCTTGCACTTGTCATTTTCTTAGCAATTCTTGAAGTTAAGAAAGGGCAACTGGCAACCAATAGAAAATTTTACATTATCCACATTGATACAAAGTATTTTTACATTATTAGTTTTAAGCAAATACTGCAGAAAGTTATTCAGGAATTACTACTAATACTTACTATTCCAGGACTAAAATCATCTCTGTCGCAGTTTCATAAACTTCATGCAAGTTAATGACCCAAAGGTTGCATTGCGCCAGCTCAAGGACTGCAATCTCATGGATTATTTCCATCCGACAGTCTTGGCCCTTTCTTCTTTTTCTCATGAATTTTGCTGCAAACTCTTTTTCAGTGTCTTTCTGGATACACTTCTTCACCACTGCAAATTTTCCCCTGAAATTAAATAAGAATTAAATTTTATATTCCCTAGTGACAGCTTTAGCACCGCCTTTATAAATTAATGTTTCAGGAAACTTGAACCAAATCAGTATTAATGGGTGCAGTCAAGATTCAATCTGAATTTAGAAAGATGCCTTGCTGAGCGATGATCCCTGTGTTTGAACATTAGAAACACTCCAGCCCAGAATATTAATAACCTCCATGAAACATAAGGAATTTAAAAAAAACCCAATCAATTCAAACAACCCGGTTTTCAAAAATACAGAATAAACAAGCTGCACTAGTTCCCAAGATTATGTTATCCTCAAAACTTTAATTAAAAAAGCTGGCAAAACCAAAATGTACAAATAAGCAATTTAGGCTTTTTCTGACTATCTCACAGTAACCCAGTTACTGTTTTCTCAAGTATCCCACCATATGCAAGGTAACAGCACTGTCATTGAATCCTGCTCCATTTGCCATGTGTTGGGGGTTTTAGGAGTTCTTCTGCTGTTCCTTTCTTTCCCTCTTAAAAGAATTTTTTCCCCATGCTAAGGGACAATTGCTGGATGCTTAAGAGAAACAGAGACCTGGCCATGGGAGTGGAAGGCCAGCTGTCCTCTTTTACTTTTTTTTTCTTCTCTGGTGGGGGAGGAGATGCCACAAGATTTGAACTGAGAAAAGGGGTTGGGTACAGTGCCTAGGCTCTTCCTTCTTTCCAGCGTTCGGAGGGGAAGGAGAGGCTGCAGTCGCTGTAGGGAGAACTCACCGTCACTGCAGGGTCCTGCCTTCTGCTGCCTTCCTTTCTACCGTGAGTGGAGTTTGCTC
>VZTD01002860.1:1161870-1278388 GCA_013397725.1 Rhagologus leucostigma | reverse complement strand
CACCCGTAAAGCCGAGGAAGTGTGTCTGAGGAGAGACCGGCCCGCCTCCCTTCGCAGCTTGGATATCTTCGTGTCACTGCAGATGGAGGATCTTTCCTCTCTATTCGGCCACATCTGGAACACCGTGTCCGGTTCTGGGCTCCTCAGTACAAGAGAGACGAGGAGCTACGGAAGAGGGTCAAGTGGAGGGTGACAAAGATGATCAGGGATCAGGAATATCTCTCTTATGAGGAGAGACTCCGGGAGCTGGACCTGTTTAATCTAGAGAGGAGAAGACAGAGAGGGAATCAATACATACAAATATGACAGAGGTAGGTGTCAAGAGGATGGTGCCGGAATCTTTTCAGTGGTCCCAGTGACAGGATGAGGAGCAATGGCCACAAACTAAAACTCAAGAATTTCCACATCAGCATGAGGAAGAACTTCTTTACATTGAGGGTGGCAGAGAACTGGAACAGGCAGCCCAGGAAAGTCGTCGAGTCTCCTTCTCTGGAGACATTCAAAACCAACCTGGATGCATTCCTGTGTAACCTGCTGTAGCTGACTCTGCCTTGGTGATCTCCAGAGGTCCCTTCCAGTCCTAAGGATTCTGTGATTCTGTGATCCTCCAGCCCAGGACCTCACTCTGTGGGCACTCAGGTGTGCCCCGAGGGGCAGCAGAGAGTGAGCATGAAGCCTGGGGTGAAGCTGCAGGAGGTGGATGGCATGGCCATGTGGGGCATCGGGGCTCGGGACACTGGGGAACGAGGCTGACGGAAGGTGAGGCGAAAAGGGGCAGCAGCAGCTCTGCATGGGGCAAATGCACCTGGGTCCACCTGACGAAGCATTGGTCCCTGTGGTGTCTGAGGCACAAGCCTCAATTAAGCCTTTCCCACAGCCAGGGCGTACGTAGTGCCTCTCCTCCATGCATGCCTGAGATCCCGGTGTCTCTGTGAGGTGTGCAGGAATTGCCTCCTAGTCATCTGTTTGTGCAGCCTGGTGGGAATTGCCTCATGGATTTGGCATGAGCCTAACTGGAAATGGTTTGAGAAAAGCATGTGCTCACTTCTCAAGCCCTTCACTGTCTGGCTTACTTTATGTATATGTTAAAGAGACCTGTTCTGCGTGGCTGTTGTTTATCAAGGCAGTTCTGTGGCATCTGTCTCTTTTTAAGGACATGGAATCTCCTGCCAACATCCAGAGCACGGAGGAGAAAAGACTATTGAGGAAACAGGCCAACATGCAGGAGAGGATTCAGTCCAAACCTGGGTCATTGATCAGGGATGGGAGTACAATTGCTGACAGGACATTTTGCTGGAATTCCCTCACTCACTTACTGCCGAATCTGATTTGCAGAAAAAAGTAGAATCATAGAGTGGTTTGGATTGAAAGGGACCTTAAAGATCATCTAGTTTCAACGCCCTGCCATGGGCAGGGACACCTCCCACTAGACCAGGTTGCTCAGAGCCCCATCCAGCCTGGCCTTGAACACTGCCAGGGATGGGGCATCCACAGCTTCTTTGGGCAACCTGTTCCAGTGTCTCACCACCCTCAGAGTAAAGAATTTCTTCATAATATCCTACGTAAACCTCCTTTTCAGTTTAAAACTATTCCCCTTCTCCTGTCACTATCACTACATGCCCTTGTAAAAACTCCCTCTTCATCATTCTTGTGGGATCCCTCCAGATACTGGAAGGCTGCAATTATGCCACCCTGGAGCCTTCTTTTTCATCTTCAACAATCCCAATTCTCTTAGCCTTTCTTCAGAGGAGAGGTGGTCCATCCTTCTATTCATCTACAGTTTAGGAATAAATTCCAGAACCAGTATATTGAGTAAGAGAGGGTTAAAGACTTTCGGTATCAATGTGCTTTCCACTCAAAAAGTTGTGAAAGTTGTAGCAGAGGCAGGATATTCCTGCTACACAATAAAATCTGGACTAAATGGAGATTATATAATCGTTACATCTGAAAGTACATATCAGTGGCATTTACTAGAGAGAAGAGGTTTTTGCCTGACAAATACACTGGATCTTAAAAGTACGTTAATCCTAAATGAAGGTTTCAGATACTTAATTCTTGTGACAGTTTCTACTTCTTTGCTTACTTTAACAGTCCCATTTTTCTGGGAGGACCCTGCTAAAAATTTATGAAAATTAGTGTAATTACTGATTCTGAAATATAAACATACCTTCCTCAGAATACTTTGGGATATTTAAGGCTCCCTGGTTGTATTTTAAAATAACTTCTAGATTCTTACATGCCTTTAAAAATTTGGCAATTGGTTCTGTTGGGCTTAGGAAGACAGATTTGTTGCATTCTTAGAAAGGATTATCCGCAGACTACCAATAGTCCTACTACCCTGCAATGAGCAGGGACATCTTCAACTGGATCAGTTGGCCAACCTGTCCAACCCGACCTTGAATGTTTCCAGGGACAGGATATCTACTACCCCTTTGGGCAACACACGCTAGGGTTTTATCACCCTCATTGTAGAAAACTTCATCCTTATATTTAATCTAAAATGACCCTATTCAGTTTAAAAGCATTAGCCCATGTCCTATCACAGCAGACCCTGCTAAATTGTTTCCCATCTCTCTTGTAGCTGATGCTGCTACAAGATGGGAATCTGGGATGCTGCTTTAAGGTCTTCTCCAGGCTGAACAATCCCACTCTCTCAGCCCGTCTTTGTAGGAGAGGCGCTCCTGCCCTCTGAACAGCTTTGTGGCCTCCTCTGGACTCACTCCAGCAGGTCCATGTTGGGTACCCCAGAGCTGGATGCAGCACTCCAGGTGAAGTTTCACGAGAGAGAGCAGAGGGGCAGAATCCCCTCCTTCGCCCTGCTGCCCACATGGCTTTGGATGCAGCCCATGTTTAGCACTCTGGGCTGTGAGTGCACATTGCTGGGTCATGTCCAGCCTCTCACCCACCAGCACCCCCGAGTCCTTCTCAGCAGGGCTGCTCTTGATCTGTTCACCCCCCAGCCTGTCTTGATACTGTGGGCTGCCCCAATCTGGGTGCAGCACCTTGCACTTGGTCTTGTTGAACCCCATGGGGTTCCCATGGGCCCACTTGCTGAGCCTGCCCAGGTCCCTCTGGATGGCATCCCATCCCACAGGTGTGGCAACCACACCACTCAGCTTGGTGTCATTGGCAAATTTGCTGAGGGTAGACTCGATCCCTTTGTCTGTGTCATTAATGAAGATATGAAAGGTTCCAATATGGACTCCTGAGTGACACGACTTGTCACTGATGTCCAGGACTCTGAGTCATTGACCACCACCCTCTGGATGTGACTGTCCAATTAATTCCTTATCCACTTAGCAGTCTACCCATCAGATCCATCTCTCTCCAGTTTGGAGAGAAGGATGCTGAGGGTGACCATGTCAAAGGCATTACAGAAATCCAGATAAAAGACATCTGTAGCTCTTCCCTTGTCCACTGATGGAATCACCCCATCATAGAAGGCCACTGGGTTAGTCAGACAGGACTTGCCCTTGGTGAAGCTGTGTTGGCTGTCTGGCATCTTTTCCCACTTGACTATGCACTAGCCATAGAACAGGCTATGCTTTGCCTAGTAGTACCAGAATATTGCGGAGCTGATACATGCTGTATTAATTTCAGTTGTCCCTCTAGGAAGGATAAACATAAGCCTCATGACTCACTGTAGTTTCACCTGTGCACTAAAACAGCACCGATCTCAGTCTTAAATACTGCAGCATAAGCTTATACGTGCTATCTACACGGGGAGAAATACGTGTGGATATGAACAATGCTTGATTTATCTAGAGATAAGCTAACAGACGTATCTAGGCAGGTTTCTCTCATATGTTACCTGCTGGTAAAATGTATATGCTTTTTCTCTGCTGTTTGGATATTTGGCTTCAATCACTCAAATATTATTAGCTGCTGTATGTTCAACTGCACTCAGATAGCATAGCAAATATTAATTTCTGCTGGTACAGATAACATTAACTGTTCTACACTTCAATATATATTTTTTTCTTTCTGGGAGTCGCATCCAAAGAATTCATTCTCATGAGCTGTGTTTGGCCTGCAAGCTAAGAAGCAGGAGGTGAGGTGAAAGACATCATCACAGGTATTCTGTTAAAAACAATGTCCCTTTAAATTTATGTCTGCATGCACTGGAGTCAGAGTGTGATTTCTATTCTGCTCTGAAGAGGTGGATCAAAAGTGTTGCATAGAGACATAAGCTTTGTTCAGTTTTATCAGTCTGACTCTATCTTGATCATCACAGGATGTTTATCTTCCCAATACGAATGTATTCAGGCAGCTTGTACATGATAGAGGAGACACCTGATGAAGTAATCATCATCATCATCATCATCATCATCATCATCACCACCATCATCACCATCATCATCACGGTCCATTTATTACAGAAATATGAAATCTTACCATCTGTAGCTTAGCACATATAATTTAAGATAGTTTTTCATTTTGAATTGCTAAATTCATCCTTTCAACTTCTGTAATGGTAGAAAACGATGATCTTCTGTGGCTGGAATTTCTGCAGGCTGCTGAAGTTCCATTCTGAAGTTAGTTATTTTGCATTGAAGCTACTTATTTCTTGATGTGGTGGTTTTATCTGTAAGGCAATGGGAAGAATACACATTCCTCACCTCAGGGGTTTTGCTCCTGTCCTCCTCGAATGCCTCTTGTCATCACGTAAAAGCACTTACACAAGAATTCCGAGTACCCAGCACCACTGAAAAACTGTCCCTTCCTACACTTTTGTACAAATGGATGTTTCTTACCAGCTGCAACAAAAAAAAGTGTTATTAATCTTCTCTTTTCTATTTTAAGGGAGGAAGGCATGGCTCCACTAAGTGGCAGCAGTAGGTATCATTACTGCCATCTTACTGAATTATTTTTATATTTGTGAGAGATTTAATATATCTGGTGCTCATGTTACAGTAAGATTTATTCCTCTTTTTTACTCATGGGGTTTGATTTTATTAAATGAATAGTGAATAAACTTGTGCTTGGGGAATCTACTAGTAACCTTTTCAAATACTCTCACAGGTTCTTATTTTGCAGAAATTCTCATTTGAATATGAATTTTACATATGTTACTATAATATTAACTTACCAGTTGAAAGACACATCATACGGGTCCCTACGCACTACACTGAGTGCTCCTCACATCAGTTTCACAGATTCTCTGCAGTTCCCAGGCTAATTAACCTTTTACAAAGTAGGTAGACTGTATTTTACAAAATCCAAGATGCATCACTACTTATTTTACAGCTGTGTCCAGAGAATAAACTGTTTCAGTTTGTACATTTGGAGGACATTGTTGAAGCACAATGATGGTGTTCAAAAGTCATGTCATGGGCTTTACACACTACAGAAGCAGCGGTTAAACTCTAAGGTCCCAGTTCTGCTAATCAAGGCACACAAACATTAATGCTGTTAACTTACATGCCTAAAGCAGGGAAGCTTATATTCCACTGCCAAAGATGCCAAAGCTGTCAGTAAACATATCCTCACACACTCTAAGTATAATCTTATATTGTAATCTTTATTACTAATTTCAGTCATTCTTAAAAAGTCACTGATTGCATTCAGTACCAAGACGTACCTAAGAGATACTGAAGTCAAATCACAGCTTGTAACAAAGTTCCTAAGCAGATTCCTGTGCTGCCCTGGCTGCATTCCTGAAATGCAATGCAAAACTGCTTTGTCTACAGACTGAAGCATATGAAGTGCTGAAAACAGAAAAATTGGAGCATATGCAGTTCATTTTTGTACGTTGCTTTGATCTTGGAAAACCAGCATTAGGAAATCACACCCAACAACACTTTTTCAGTTGCTGTCTGTGGTGCATTTTGAAACCGACTGGACGCATTTTCAGTGTCACATTGCAGAGCATTCACAGAATTACTTTTTCCTTACAACTTGTTAATTTTTTAAGTGGGAAACAAAGATAACCCAAACCAGTCTTCTATTTTCATACTGAAAACTTTAAAAAGTAAAATGTTCCTAAAGTGTATAACTCTTCAAAAAAGGAAAGGCAAGTGACCTCAGTGTTACTATTGCTTATCATTGGCACAGAAAACTCCCCCAGGCAGCTCCACTGTCTTCTTGTACCATAGCAGTTAATTAATTATATGAAATCCTACATGCAGAAGTCCAGGAAAAAACCCGCATTAGTTGCATTCTTTGTGCGTTCCAGTGACTTCTATTCTATTCAATCTCTAAGAGCTGTAACATGGCATTGTGGGGATGAGGTTCATTTACATTACAGTTAAAAAAATATAAATCTGCTTTACATCAAAGCCTAAGACAAATAAGAATCAGGGCTTGTATTTCAGGTAGAATAATATATTGGGTATTTTTCTTCTAAATTTAGTTTCAAGAGAGTAGGAACTAAACACAGCCACACACTCTTCATCTTGATAGATCCAAGAAAGGTATTTTCAGTAAAAAATGATTTTCAAGTTTACCAGAATTAAATTAAAAAATAGTAAAAGAGTGTGTCTTTGCAGTTCAAGGAGGATTTATGATTAGAGGAGACACAGCAGACCCTTTGTGCCTTTGTTCTCCAGACATGACAGCTATTGTCCAGTCTGGCCTCTTGTACAAGGATGAACATCAGGCCATATGTGAATTTATAGTCCTTTGTAGAAAAAAAACTATGACACTGCTACCACAGGGCAGGAAGAGATTCTAATTGATTTTTAATAACCTACAGAATTACGGAGTTTTGTTAGCATGCCAAGAAAGACACCTAATATACCCATGGAGGCTTCACGTGGACTGCTGCTCTATTTTAACAGAAATTCAGTAATTTTCATAGAATCATAGAATGTTAAGGGGTTGGAATGGACCCTAAGGACCAACTGGTCCCAACCCTCTCTGCCATGGGCAGGGACACCTCTCACTAGAGCAGGTTGCTTAAGACCGTATCCAACTTGGCTTTGAATGGGTTCATAGAATCTATGGGTTCATAGAATTTAAATGGAATCATCGAATCGGTTCTAGTAAAACGCATAGTTTCAGCCACATACACAGATCACTGCTGCAGAAACTGACCCCTCTGATGCACCCTAATGATCAGCAGCTCATCTCACTGCTTTTTAGTCAATATAGATTTTCCCTTCCTTTATACGTGAACAACGCAGAGAAATCCAGCTTAGTACCAAAATGCCCTCTCGCTCACTTCTTCCTCACGAGCAGTCACACGCACAGGATATGAATAAAGGCTGAGCTATGAGATCTGGATTTCTTGAGCATGTGCAGGGTGGGTGCTACTCTTGCCACCAGCACCACCATCCCCGTTGAAGGAGAGCCAGTGCTGGGGCTCGTGGACCTGTGCTCCTCCACATGGGATGAAATGCAGTGCCAGCTCCAGAGGGGCTCTCAAGTGTTCTCACAGTCACACAGGTTCACATTTGTTACTGATTTGTCTTGTGAAAGATATGCTCACCACTTCCGTTGGAGTATCTTCCATGGATTTATATTTTTCCTTATAGAAACAGTGCCTCATATTTAAGCTTTCCCATCCTTCCCACTGTACCACGATCCCTTCTGGGGTGCTGTTTATGTAAGAAAACAGGTATGGTCAGGAAGGTGTCTGCTGACGGTGTATCTGAGGCGTGTTAATCTATCCTGGAATGTGTTAATGAACCACGCCAGAGATATTACAGTGACGAGCAGGAGAGAAATGGGTGTGACATACTGAGATGCCAGAGCATCTTGCTATGTATGTGCTGTCAACACAGTGCAGATTCAGCATATGCTATTAAGAAATCATCCTTGCAGTTTCATTTCATCCCTATAACGCAGTAATTATACCTAGAAGCAAGGTATGTGTAACAGAGGGACACTGCTTTTGTCTCTCTGTTTGACCAGACATTTCCTATAGTGAGGAATAAGCTCTCATGCTCTCAAGGCAGGAGAGCGTGGGGACTCTGGTCATATATACCTACGTGGAGAACCTCAAGTTTTAGATGTGTACCCCAAAAAATTGAATAAAAGCAGTGGAAGGGCCTGAATGCAATAGTCAGAAAGGATACAATCCTGGAACTGAAATTAATGGGCTTTGACAATGCCAGTTTCCACCCACTCTTACATACATCCTCTAAGAAATAATTTATTTGTAATAGACAGTCCACACAATGCCATAACAAAGTGATTTTATTGACATTCCTCTATAGTGATATGGTTGAATAGAAAGCACAGCCTGAGTATCATGTGACATTTTTCTGTCAATATAAGCAAAATCAGTCCAATAATGAGGACCTTTCCTGCCATTGACTTTATGTAATCTTTAACAAAAACCGTAACAGACATTTCCGTTAGATAAATCGGAAGCTGCAGGGAATTTGGCTAATGATACAATATTTACTATACCGAGTATCTACTATCTACAGGCATCTGTTTTTCTACTGGAACAAAAGAACTACATGACTCACTAGTGAGAAAGTAACAATCCAATCCTTTGGACCTTGATAACTGGAAAACCTATCCCAGATTTAGTATATTGCAGTAGTTTTATCTTTTAATAATGAACACTGAGGTACAGCAAGAATAATAAAAAAGCACCGCATTTTTTGTAGAAAGATCTGTTGGTCTGCATTTGACTGAAAGTGTTTAATCTTGACTGGGAAGCCCTATTAATATTACTATGGAGACAGGGCAAGTATCATTTCAACAGAAATTAAACAGATCTCCAGTCAAATTTGTCCTTCTGAAATTCCATAGACTGTCAAAGGATTAATAGCGAAGGATGAGTTTAACTCATCCCCTGTGCGTTTGTATTTTAGCTTATTTCAGTTTCAATTTTCATGTTCAAATTCTGTATCCTATTGTTTCCAACTAGAGGTATGTCAACTATTTGTTACAGTGAAACTAGAACAACAAAACACAATCCCAACAAACACTCCCCTCCCCACAGGCCATGTCTCAGACTAGACTACAAACTCAAACCTCAGCTATAGTTCATTCAAAAGTTCATGGGCACTTGAGCAAACTGGGTGTAAGAAGTCCCCTGTGTCAGACCTGTACAAAACTCATGATTTCTCCATTAGATGTTAGATGTAGTTTGGACCACTCACTTCTTGCCTTGTGATAGCCATGGATCTCTCTGGAACATAAAAGTCAAGTTTTGAATATGCACAGACTGAAACTGAATGCTCATGTAACTTACTGCAGACTGAAGTGACAGCATTTGTAAGGTTTAGACCTGACACTGTTAACACTAACATACAGATGTTTATACTGGATCAAATCCTGCATAGCTGACGTAGTTGAACAGTCAGTGAGACTACTTCAAGGTGGAAGACCTACTGATGATTTAAAATACCTATTTCCATTCTCTTATCTTCAGATTAATGCTAGTAGGGCAACAGGATTTCAAAAACAGAAATATCCCCTTCCCTCCCTCTACCATTAATACCATCATGACAATCATTTTGAGAAACATACGGACCCTCTAAAATCGTTGCCAGTATTCATTGCTCCAACTGAAAACTAGAATTCATGAAAGCTGTCAGACTGCCTCTTCCATTTTTCATTTGCCTTTTAAAAATCTATTGATGTTTATATCGTGTCTTAATCTAGCCACCACCATATCTAGCCAACACCAGATTTAAAGGGAACAGCCAACACCAGGTTTAAAGGGAACTGAGGTTAAAGAGCTGAAAAGATTATTTCACTGTAAATCTGCCCTATGGAATATCTTCTAGTCTTTCCTGTGGGGAAACAATGACACCAGAATTTCTGTAATCAACAGTCAGTATTTTACAAATGAAGATGCAGACCTGGGGAGTAACAGCACTTGAATCAAAAGATGAACAAGGAAGGGTATGTCTTGCACATGCACAACAACAACAAAGTCAATTAATTGCATAATGGGCAGGTTAAATAACAGGACAAGGGAGGCAGGTTCCTCCCTATCTCCTGTTAGCACCATTCACTGCCTCACTCTGACACTGCAATGCCACTTCAGATGCACGGCTTCCCCTTCACTCCAGACTGGGACTGGATTCTGCCCATGGCATGATGCAAGGAATGGAGAAACACTGTAAAGTGTTGATCCAAATATCCTAAGGATGATGTCGCAGTTTCAAAACCTATTGGGGTAGGACATTTGGGCAGGAAGAGGGATAGGGCTGGAACGGCAGAACGCAAGAAAAGCCATGTATGGCATTTTCTTTCTCTTTATTTTATAAAAACTGTCAACTGTCTCTATTCCTGGCCTTAGATCCAAAAAACTTGCAAGGAAATCTGCATGACTTCGTCAACTTAAAAAGCAACTTTTAAAAAATATTAGGCTGTGTGCTTGTAAGACAACTTGGATCAAGGATTTGATGGGAAGTAGCTGGCTATGCTCTGTGTTTCCCAGAGGAGGAAGACACAAGGTGCTCGAGATGGCATCTGCCAAATATAATCTAGTTTAGTGTGTGATGAGTGCCAGAAAATGTTGTGAAGGAGAATTTCAGGAGAAAGTCTTCCATGTTTCATTTAGTAGAGCTTGATGCTGTCTCTGAAATACAAATATCTTTTATTATGCTACAAAAAATAGTTTCACTTTTTTGTAATAAAATATAGTTTTAAAATACTTAAAAAAATTTAACTATACAGCGTTGTAAAGATTGGACTTTTTTTTTCACTTTTTTACTATGTTAATGAGACAGCTCTTGATTTTCCTTGGCCAAACATGGACCAACCAGTTGGATGCTTCTCTTCCTTTTCTTCTAATGTTGGAAGACATCCAACATCTGACATAGCACAGGTAACTTTATAACATCACCAGGAATAAATTAAGAACCATATAAGAATCACTGGATTTGGGGGCCCAGAGGTGAAGAGGCAGGAATTACATACACTGGACGATTTCAAGTTCAGTCTCTCCTGGTGTGACTTTTTCTGATGGAATTCACGTGCACACAACAGATGCTCTGAAAAAAACATTAATTTTTCCATCTCTCCTGTGCAGTGGGGCTGGTCACGTGGAATAGATGCCTGAGAGCTCATTTATGGAAACACTAAACATCATTTTCGGTATGTGGTACAATGAAGCTGAACTGTAGCTGCAGTCTCTGTTTGCAACTGTAATATAACAACAACATACTATAAAATAGATTCTCAGTAAAAGCCATACAGTAAATTAGTATAAAAGTGGCTGAAATGTCACAGAAATTGAATGAATGGGGCAATGTAAGTATTTCAAATTTTTATGTACCATTAACAAAAATAAAAAAAAAATTTTTTTTATTAGAAATCTATTTTTGGGTCCATCACCTTTCAAATACCTACTGACCTAAGAATAAAAGCAGGAGAATAATCTACAACTCTCAGAATGCAGTTGTTTAAGTGTGATGAGGTTCTGTACAACCACCACAAAAATACGAGAAAGCAGAGTCCAATTTTTTTCTCTGGAGAGAAAACTTACGATGAATTAGATGTGTTAGATCTTGAACTGGTCTCCTGATTTAACAGTGATTCGAAGCATAACTAACACAAAACTACCAGTAACAAGCCCCAAAGGGGGTGTCGCATTTCATGCAAGCTGCTAGACACTATGATGTTACCTTCTCACTTACCTTCACAAATCTCACTTCGCATTTCTTGCATCCTTTAACGTATTTAGTGTCAGAAGATACTTTGTATTTCCATTTCCCAGTTAAGACAAACACTTTCAATCTCAGATTAGTCTTGGAAAACAAGGGCAGCAAAGATTAATAACTAAAATGTAATCAGAGCAGTGAGGTTGACTGTAACAGCCTCAGTAAAATCCATCTGAAGACAAGCCTACTGCTGTTTTCCTTTTTTTTCCCCCTGGATTCAGAGTTGGAAAGTACACTAAACTGAGGAAGGTTATGTCTGCAGTAACAAGAGCAAGATCTTTAGTTTAGTGGTACCTAGTATGACTGGAGCGTCTTTGGGCTTCCTCCAAGAGGACGTGCAACAAAATCTTAACTCCCAGAGAGTTATAGTTCCTTTCATACCTGACAAACACCCTCATTCACTGCAGCTTCTCATTTGACAGACCCCAGACAAAAACATTCCACAACAAAGCACTCTTGAGGATATGGACTATTCCACTGAACAAGAAAAGAGAAACAACAGAATTGAAAACTGCCCCCAGCAACCATAGATTAGCCCAACCTAACAGAAAATAAATGGCTTCTGACACAGGGGATGGGATTGTCTAGACTTGTCATCTGGAAAGGAACATTTTAAACATCAGAAAACAAAGATCTGGTAAACAGAACCCAAGGTTATCCATAAGAGCTGAACATTCTTCTTACTTCCCCTTTTCCTTGTCATATACAATACTAAGTTAAGGGAGCCTTGTCCTTTTTGCTACATAATAAAACATCCTTCTTGAGTGTGCACAACCTTGTGCTTCTTGTGTCGTAAACATTACAATGGAGATGTCCCTCCCAATAGCTCTGAAGTGCAAGTTCTCTCCAGTAGTGGCAAGCAACAATCATAACAATCGCCGTTATGCTTTGCATTGCATTACAGGTTGGTTTTTTTTTTTAGTTTTTGAAGGTCTTATCTGCACCACATATCTGGGCCAGTTCCAGCTGATGCAACTGATGTGGATCATGAGTTCATATATAAAATTTCAGTTTTGCTCATAGGTGTCTTTCAGATGGACAATACATACAGGGAAAATAAGGATGGATGATGATATATTTGACCAGCTCCTAGTACTGGATTCAATGATTAAGAAGTAAGATGGGCTGTGATTTGATTTAGAAGATATGGGTATATAAAAGCTTGGAATGCTTGATGAGTTTTTTTTTTATTTTTTAATCAACGTAGGTGGAAGTAAACATTTATTAACATTTGGTCAAGTGTAGTGTAGCTTGCATTTGTATTTTCATTGTTATTAATGGAGGTATGTAGAGATATACAGAAACCTTGAGACAGTTGTTTTTCTATTGCATACAGACTAGCAGTCCATTGGAAACAGAAGATGAAAGCATGAAGGTTAGATTGTAGAGGGCAGCAGTTCTTCATGCACAGCTTTTGTTAATCTTGATTTTTGTTTTGTTTTCAAAAATAAAAACATGGGAAACCAAGATCAAATGATGGTGGACAGGAAAGGTGACATCATCAGCCATAAAAACACCAGAAGTGCCTGAACCCCCTCATTCAAGTCCAAAGGTGCTAGTTTCTTCAACAGCTGTCAGCAGCTTTTCATACAGCATAGAATATGAGGGGTAAGGTGGAAGATCCAAACGGTTGAAACATGTGTGTGCCCTGCAAAAGGAAAATACACTACATGTTAAGCTTAATCTAAAAAACTTGAGAAAGTAAGAATTGAGAAAACTAGTTCCTACTGAGACTCATGACATTCAAGTTCACTCAAAGTAAAGCTCTTGAATTCTACCAAAACATGAGGTCCTGAAATGTATGTGCACATACACATGAATACTTCATATAGAAGACACAAGCTAAGTATCAACATAACATCTGATATCCCTGCTTCAGATGTTGCAGGGATCTTGTACGGATCTTGAGGGAGAAGAATGCTGGAGGTCACCGAGGAGCTGGGGTTTTAGGGCCTCATAGAGAAGTTCACTACTATAATTTTGGTTGCTTCAAGTTTTTTTAAAAAATGGCACTCATCTGTACATCCAGCATGAGGTGGCAATAAGTTTTGCACCAGTGGACAAACACAATGTGATGGACTATAGTGACAGAATGGGCTCAGCATGTGTTTGCAGTGAGGCAGGCCTGACTGCTAAAAGACCATTCAGGGATCTGTTAACTGAGGAAGGAAGGCTGCTGAAAATATTCCTGCAAGTCAGCTGTTGGCCATCTGCTGCAAGTCTGGCCTTTAAACATTATTTATTTCTAGTACCCAAGACAAAAGCAAAATATTCTGTGCAGAGCAAGCTGCAAACTTGATGACCATCTCTTCCCCTAGTTTTACCACTATATTTACCTGCCATTATATTTACATTGGCAGCACGTTCAAAAGAAGCCATGGAATGGGTTCCATGCATGCCTTCACCTTGCTGCAGCTTTTCTGGCAGCAGCAATTAGACCCAGAGGCAGACAGCACTTCACTGTGTGAGGTGCTATACAAATGTGGAGTAAAGAAACAGTCCCTGCCCCAACAGTTCAGCCATTTCAACTGACTGAGAAGTTGCACAGCTCATTCAACAAACGGACGTTGGAAGGGCACATTTTCAGTAAAATAGTTTCAGTTTTTTTCAGTCAGCTTAGAGTTTTGCGTGATCCTAGCAATATTTCTATTTCCTCTTCCTCACTCTGATAAATGTGAATTGACAAAATTGTACAGAATGAAATGTAGCCTCGATGGCTAACAATGTCTAAGCTTCTGGCCCCTAGTATTTTTAGAAGCCATGGAGTTGTTTTACTTCTAGCTCTTCTATCTCATACTTTAACTCAATGATATTTCTGTTAAACTGAAGCAGCAGAGCTATCTTGGAGAAAACTACATGAAACCATGCTAGTCATCTCTTAAGCCACCCACAAAGTGGGAAAGACATAATGCAAATAGATGGGCTGGCCTGAGACTTGTAGATTCAGAGGGAGAGTTTTATCAAGCACCAGTGATGAATCATTAAGAGCAACCAGGCAACTGAAACAGCCAGAGGCACGTAATCTTCACTACATTACAGAATTTCAATTAGGAGAGCTTTTACCATCCTTTTTCCCCTTCTGAATGAAGATTTGTTAGCTGGTCAGTCTCAGAAGAGAGTACAATAAACACAGAATTCGTGGAAATGAGCTGGGAACGCTTGAGTTAGTGAAAAAGGAACCTTAATAAAGCCATTATTTAATTCATCTCTAGAATTAAACATGGTAGCTCATGTGTATTATCCATGAGTAGTCCTGCACTGTTTATTGTTTATCTCAGCAATCTTTGGCAACATAAGTTGCTTCTACAATCCATTGGCAATACATATCAACCACTAGGAGTTAATTAACAGAAGGATTCTTGTACATTCTGAACATGTTTATCACAGGCAGGACAGCCACATGCAGAGACAGTCAGTCTTGAGGAGCTCAGCTGCTGGGCTCCAGAACTGGAAGAAGCATAGCCATGGTGGCTCAGGTGTGGATTCTGCTAAGGCAGTTTTGCAGAACCAGACCTCTGTATGGTACTCAACTTTAGCACATTTGACCATTTGAGACAACAGCATCTCAGACGTTGCTGTTGTGCATCCTGTTGTGTGGTACAGATGTATCCACAGCCACTGACTGTGGTGTTTACCTTCTTGCAGACATTTATCTTGACTGATCATTATCCATCTGATTTCACACTGGTTAAGAAACAACCTTGCAATGCTGTTGACTTTCAATCATCCTTGACCTAGTCAAACTCAGAAAAAAGATCAATTCCTTTTCTTACTATGAGGTTTACACATGTGGGCTCATCTACAGAAACTCTCAAGGAATTTATCGTAGGGAGCAAAGAAATGAAAAAAAGTTAACGTGTCTAGAAACACTGAAACATTTTGCCAAGCAACACTTTTGTGTTCTCTAGTTCAACAACTTCACAGAAAAAAATACTTGCACTTCAAAGAAACGTCATCAAATTTGAAATAGAAACAGCATTTCAGGAGCACCATCCAGGTTAGGTTTACACTTCTACCTGCTTATGGTGTGAACCACAATACATTGCTAAGGGCAAAACCTGAGTTCATATTCTGGTTTGTGAAACTAATGTGAATCTACTGCAACTCCAACGATGCCTGTGAAGCCCACTCAATCTTACATAAACATAATTATGTGCAAAACTGTCTGGTTTACATCATATATTGTGAGATACTGCAGTACGCAGGGCAATTAAGAGTCAGTGATACTTTCCATAATACCCACTGTTGTCTAACTGTGCCTCATGCTCCGAAGGGGTAAATTCTTCCTGAACCATGTTGGCCTCCTACTACTGATACCAGTGAGAGTGACTACAGTAAGCATAATCCAGGGAACACTCGCCACACATATGAGGGGGGAAAACATTACATCAGTAGTGCAAGAAGTAGTCACAGCAATGAGAAAATACTTCTTCCCCTGATTTAAGCCTCCTACCACATAAGCCTGCTGACATTTGAGAGAGTGTTCAGGGAATGTGAGGCCTGGAAAAAAAATTACATTGGTAAGAGCTTTTATGGGAAGGATTCTGGCTTCTCCAGAAGAAAATGCAAGATAAAGTAATGTAAACCAACTCTGACCCTTGTATGCCCTCATCCTCCAGTAAGTTAAGCAGTAAATGGACCACTTAAAATTTCATTCTTCCTGGCAGTCTGTCTTTATTGCTTAATATAGTTTTGGTGGGCTTGAGCCTTTAATCTTGCTCATTGTTCACAGTGCTATGCTATTTCTTTTCTTCTAAGAATTCTTTCTAAAAATTATGAGTATAAGCTTTTAAGATTTTTGCATTCTTTTCTTTGTCACTTCCTTTATTCCCCATAAAGATGAGAGTCCAAAGGCAGTAAAAGTGGGCATAGAACCCCACCCTAACTTAATTATAGCTTGAAACAATCTACTGAAGTAAGGCTTGCATTCTAACATAAACATGCCTGTCAGGCAGAAACTGGGCAGTTCTCACCTTGCTTTCTTTAAATGAACCTACAAACTCCTCTTTATCTGTTTCAGAACCCACAGGTAGCAGCTTTTCTTCCTTTTGTCTGTAAGAAGGAACACTTGTATGTTGTCTGGGAATCAGTGTTTAATAGATGAATGTAGATTTGTAGCTGATATTGCTGTTGCATTTGAAAAAAGTGGAAGGAGAAGAGGGATGGGATATAAGGAAAGGTAAGAGACAGCAAGGCCCATGCACTCAGTCCACTGAGAAAGAAGGAAATTATGGGAATGAAGTTCTTCGTAGTTATACACAACCTTTTTTAAAATCATTATATGGGATTCCATGGTGATTAAATACTTGATCATCCAATACAGAGTAACAGAATTCTCTTACAAAAGATCAGGTATTTACTAGCACTGGTAATCTGTATCATATGTAACACACACTACACTGCTGAATGAAAATCTCTTCTGATGAAAGGGTAGTTGCAGCTCAGCACTGTTGGGAAAAGTGACCTCATTGCATCAAATGTGATTATTTGAACCCCTGGGATGCATACTGAGGTCCTTACTTACCTGATACTGAAACAGACATAATCTTGGAGCTGGCAGGAGTTTTTGCCAGGTGAGGAGTGCAACCACAAGGTAGGACAGTGGCATTTGTAGGCAGAGAACACTTTTGCCAACTGAGGATTTAAAAAGACTGAACTGTTGCCTCCTATAGCTATAGTAGAAAGCACTGCTAGTTCTTAGCACAGGTTTGTTTTGGGCCAGGAGTTCTGCTCCCATGATATCAGATGAAGCTATGTTATTCCAGCTAGAAAACCAGTGGCTTTTCATCAGTGTTTGGTGGGGAACAAGAATCCATTCTTGATGAACTACTACTAAAACTGATTCAATTTAAAGACCTGCATGATCCAGAAGAGGTGAAGAGAGGCTTCCTCCTTCAGAAAAGGCTATAGCTGCAAGAAGTCTCCAACCGTCTCTACTCAGGCAACCAGTTAAATGTGTAATGCTTTCATCATGGGGCAAAGCTTTGCATACTATATAGGAAGAGTAAAACTCAACCTTGATGAACAAGTGATTGAACCTGCTATTTTATATGACAAGCTACACCAGTTTGGAAGAACCCACGATGCAGATTTACACTGACAGATCTGCAAAGCTGGCAGTCTCTTTGGAACCTGCGTTAGGGTCGTCATCTGAAGACCTGGGATTAGAGCAGCCTCTCCGAGCTGCACGGTGCCTCACCCTTCTAACGTATGTGATCTCAAAAGTAAATATAGATAGGAATAATGTGTCTGGCACACGTGCACACTCTAGAAATAAAATACTGGTGTAATCTTACTTTTCTTTGTCTTAGATGAACATATTACACCACAATTACCATGTTCATGCAGGTGACTGGTACTAATAAAGAAATCCACCAATTTAGAACGAAGTTACTGGATATTTAACCTTCCTGAAAAAATCTTCCTTATCCTCAGTGCTTTCAAGAAACACTCTAAGTGTCATGTATCAGTGGTTATTCTTTGAAAAGTGTTTCATTTTAGAAATTTACACCATGCCTTTTTTCTGGGCATACCATGTTGCTGTTGCAAGTGCAAACAGAACTAAACTATCTAGTTTAGGTGTTAGCACATCTTTGCTCACTACAAGCAAATGGTAGTTGCATGCTCCATTGCCAAAGTGTAAGGACAGGATGTAAGGGAGATTTTCCTAACTCCTTCAGCCATCTGGAGCAGAAGTAAGGGAATAGAGAAAGAGTCATGGACTCTCCTGATAGAGCTAAAAGTTCTCAACACTTTGTACAACAGTTAGAACGAAGAGGGAATTTGTTGTGGTTTATTGTAAACAGCTAAAGTTAGTTACACTCATGTCACAGGACTAAAAGGCTCACAGGATATGACACATGACTTTTTTTTAGCCTGTAAGCCTTAAGTACGTAAATGAATCTAAATAAACATGGACAAACCATAATCAGGTATTTAAAAAACAAGGTTTAAATAATACTCATTTAGTTGCCTAACTAAGGATTTAGGGAACCTCCAGGTTTATCCTGTGTGTTTTATGCATTTCTTAGCACGGTGTATACTTGGCAACACCCCATAATTTTATAAAAATGCAGGCAATAATTCATAGTGATCAAGCTGTGTTTATTCCCCGTGAGCAAGTGTTGTTTCTTTTTCCCCTGGCTAAAATGAATGCAGAGCTCTAAGACTTCTAAAAAGTGCTACCAACTTTCACCTGGAAAGGAGACCTCTTTCAGGGAGAGCAACTCATTCAGGGATCAGCAGACAAACATAAAATCCTTAATGTGAATATCTCGGGGCTAACTGAATCTGGGTCAGAAGTAATGCCTAGGTTCACAAAGAAAGTTAAGCAGAGCAGAAAGGGGCCAATTACCTTTTCAGAACTTGACGGGTCAGCCCAGGGCATTTTCTGTGCAGGCACCAAGGTCCACCCTCCCCTCTCGGCCCCTTTCCACCCCAGAAGGAGTGCAAAGAGAGCTCGACAGAAATGCTGCAGAGTCTGTGACTGCTGGTTGCTGACCATCTACAGGCAGGAATGTCCTCGGTAAGCTCTGAAACCCTTACACAGAACCTGACTACTATATATATATATCTATATATATACTGCAAAATGAGGCTCTGGACTACAAATAGCAAACTGTTGCTCTCAGGCTTTCTTACCACATTGCTGGCTGACGCTCAGAAGGCATGAGTCATCTCACTGACCTTACACATTTTCATCTGGTTTTAAATCTCAGTGCCCACGTCCAGCTTTATGTAGGCTCTAGCTCTTCATATAATCTCTGTAGAGTCTTTATGGTAGAAGGACATAAATCGAAACGTACCAGCTGTGACTCAGCTGAGCTATTTCAGAAGTCTGTGTTCAGGTGAGATGAATTGTTCCTTAAAAGCACTTACTCCCATTTCCTGACTTTAGAGGGAGTCCACCTAAGATGTCAGCTCTGAATGCCTTCTGTCATAGTGCCCCGGGTCCAGTTTCTGCATCTCCCCACTGCAAAAGCACGGGCTTGAGCAGACTTGGACTGAGAGGGTGACCAGATTTGGACCTTCTTATAGTATGTTTCTGGGTAAATAACACAGAGAGCAAGTAACAAGAAAACTGGACCAGACCCTTTGTTAATTGATTGTCTGACTATATTTGTGAGGTCTATGAGACGAAATTTTTGCTCTGTGCCATAAAAGTGGCCTCCTTTGGAGTGTAGCTGAAAGCAAATGGTAAGAGCAGGAAGCATCCTCTGGAGGGCACATGTGATGTAAACGGGCCACTGTAGCAAAATTATCTCAGAGGCACTGAAATGCTCTGTAATCCCAATGGGGCAAAGCCTCAGGCAACTGTCAGGACATTCAAGAAAAGGTGACTCACTTCAGTAAGGAAGGATGAGTGTTGGTCACCCATAAAGCAGTAAAGCAGAACTCAAAGCTGAATCCATCACTGGCTGTGCCATGGCTCTCTTGGGTGGCCTGAGTCACGTCCACCCCTTTGTTCTGAAAAGGAAGATGACCCCTCCTTTGGGAAGCACTGCCAAGTCTGTTGATTCTGTATGACATGATAGCTCATTTGCTCCTAGCTGGCTGACTGAACTAGATGCAACAAATTGGATATTATCACCATGTGGTCTGAAGTTCCGTCACTAAGCTTCTTCATTACAAAAAAGAGGAACCATCAGACTAAATGAAGGGATTACACTTAGGTCTCTAGCCAAAACTCAGAGACAGATTTTGGCTTTCATGTCTCTGTAAATTCGTAAGTAATTTTATTAGCACTTTGGCAGTAAAGGGAACAGAATGAGTTGACAGGTCCCTGTTGGTCTGAATCTGTTCTAGAAGCAAAATAAGACAACTAGGTTTGAACCCATGGAAACCTTTATCTTAACCATTTCCAGGGATTCCAAGTAGTTTAAATTGAGCCTGAAAATCAAAAAGACAGCAAAATAAAACACTTTCTTCTGAATGTATTTACAGAAAAACTTACTGATAATTGTTTCTTTGTTGTTTTTTTTAGGTGCCCCTATTGTATTCATTAACTGGCAGAGAGATGCAACAAAGTACCAGGCCTATGTTTCTCACAGCAATTCTGGTACAAAGTCCTGGTTGGGACATACCTTGGGAGGGAGGTTATTTTCCCCCATTTCTCTATACAGAAGCGCCGCAGGCCGTTGCTCCCTCGGAGAGCAGCAAAGCCCTCGTATGGCACACTCGACGTTCCTGTGACAAACTGCAACAACCGCAGCCTCTGCTCGTTGTTAAACCTCTCCACGGCTGCCCAGAACCACCGTATCACTATGTGGCCATCGTGGTAACCTACACCAAGCAAGAGAAATTAAAATCACTCCCTTCTAACTGGGAAGTGCAACACCGAAATATGTTCCCATTAGCATGGGGCATGGAACTGGAAAGATCCTGGCCTAACAATGTATCTTGTTCTTCATGAGCAGTAGGTCCCAACTTCCATTTTGTCCCGGCTGTGGATACTATAGTATCATTAACTAATTTCAGACCCGGAAACTCAAATGTATACTTGAGGTACACTGGTCTCTCACAAATATCTTGGCAAGAACTGGGGTCACATGCATGAGATATTAGAGACCAACTGCAATATGCCACACAGTGTGAGTCTTAACAACTTAATCTCTGGTTCCCACGTAAATTCTCTTTTGGATTGCAATAGTATTCAACATATGGAGAGAAGTTTGCTGCCACAAGCCCTTCCCTGGCAAACTTCCCATCTGAGGGGCTCCGTGCCTTCGTTTGTGCTAGTGAAAGCCAGCATATACCAGGCTGAATCTGTTTCAAAAGTTAAATAGAAAAATGTAGGAGGAGAGTAACTTTGGGGACCAGCTGTGCTTGTGGTAAGCTGCATATTTCAAGGTAACCCAAAGGCTGAGCAGTGACCAGCAAAGTCTGAAACCTTGTATTTCAGGGGAGGATATGTGAACCTCAGGGACTTTCCGCTTGTGGTGCAGAACTGGTGGATTTCACATTTTTCCATCATCCAAGACAGCCTGGATAAATAATTGTTTAAAGCAAAACCAGGCGAAGCAGTAGAGAAGGGAAAAGATCCAACTTGACATAGTTTAGGCTGAGGGGACAGTTAAGCAAGATCTGTACATTGTTGAAATGTAATTGGGAACTGTGAAATTCAGCTCCTGACTTCAGCTCCCTGCTGAAGCCAGGAGGACTTGTGGAACTACTTTTTGTGAATCCAAGAGTTCAGTCACAGTCATCTTAGATGACTTGTAACTTTTAGATCTAATTCTGCAAATCCTTTTCAGTCCTTAATACTCAAAACTCCTGCTAAGTCTGCAGGAATTGAATAGATAAAATCTGGATAGAAACAGCAGAAGCAATTCCAGTAGTATAACACCACAATACCTGTTGATCCAAACCTGAGATCTTACTTTTTTTATTTCAGGAGTTATTCTTCACAATAACTTCCTGGACAAAATAGGGCATTTCCCTTAGGAAAGACAAAAGGAAAAGATGGAGCAAGACTTCCATGTTTTAGATGGCAACGGTCAAGAGAGTAGTAAACATGAGCAGGCAGTTTACCTCCACGATATTCTGTGTTGTTTCGCCAGTCATTGAGATCTATTTCTGCAGTGCCAGCTATAACTAGCTCCAGTTCTCTCGCATCAAAAACAGAGACAAGCCTGGAGTCTACAACCTGAAACAAAAACCACTTGTAAGCACAGTTCAGACCGGAAATGAAGCAAAGTCTTATAAACCTATGGTTCCGGCAGCCAGCTCTTTATCCTGACAAAGTTTGAATGTTTGCATTCACATGTTTTTGTATGACTAGGGAGGGGCAAGAATAGGTGACTACATGGCTTGGTCAGCAAAGTCACAGGTTTTCACCCAGTCCTTGTAGCAGCTCTGCCAGAAAGATGTTCTCAGATCCAGGTCTTCAGCAAAGATAAACTGCAAAATCCAGGAATACCACCAGCAAGGTAACAGTGTGGACTGCACCCAAGGACCGACTTTACTGGAATGAATCCCTAAAGATACAGTATGTTTCATCAGCTTCTCATCAAAGTGTACAATTCTTCACAAACTTCCTTTGTCAGGGACCCCTAACACCCTAACCCAAAACCACAATATGGTAGAACAAAATTTGCAGATGTCTACTTCTGTTACTGCATGAATGGAAAGCAGTGTCCTCGTTAACTGTTGATCATAAATAATGCTTTATCATATTCAGAAGACACCTTTCTTTCCTTTCTCTTTTAATCCTAAACATGCCATATCCAACGTCTCTGTCTCTAGAGATCCAAGAAATCAATTTCCTTGCTGTTTGCGCCTGTTTAGCCATTCTCTAGGGTACCAGTGAAGCACAGTTTAACCAGGGTGCTACTCTCATTCACATGAAGAAGGGATGACTGTGGAAGCATCATTTTGTTACTCACTTCGTAGAAGCCACGGACCAGGGCCTCTGTTTGCTGAACCACTCCTCGTTCCACTCGCCACTTAACCATTCTCTCGATGTACTCTTTTTTGTTCTTTTCTGTCACTGCTGTATTTGCCCCTCCAGATTTCAACTCTCTTTCGGTCACCTACAGAACAAGGATAAACAGTGGTGTAGAAATGTATGGATCATGTTGTGTTTCAAACATGAGATTATCCAAGCAACAGTACAGGAAACAACAGAATGGAGAGGCAATCCCAATATTGGAGTAGGCAGACTGCTTTCTGGGAACTGCCAACTGGAAGGGATATCTACTTGCCTCTTAGACAACAAGTGTTACCCTTCCCCAAGTGCTAGTAAAAGTGTTTATTCAGAAATGCCAACAGCTGAAGAAAGTACCATAAAATGAATACTCCCAATACACTATCTAAAACAAGACCTGTACAGCAACCTTGTGCAGATAACAAATAGTCATTGTGGGATTCAGAGTTTTGTATCAGCCATCCAAACCTGAGAAGACTTTGTACTGTAAATAACTTTTCCTTATTTTAAGCAAGAGCTGCAGCATTTCTTTGCATTTTAATAGTTAATTTAGTTGGCTTGGGTTACTAAGGCTTGAGACTGAGAAGCGATTTAAGGAATCAGTGTGGATCCTACCCAGCAAGCACATACTCCTCCTCCCATGTGACAGAAAATTGTATTTGTCTTGCAATTATTTTCACATTCAATTTAGTAGATTTAAAAGGAAGAATATTTTGATCTCCTCTTCAGTTTTCTGCTGCTATAACAATGATGTCCACCACCGACAGTAAATGAACTGTACGAATACACATTCACTACTAGTACTACTTATATTATTATCTATTTATTAGCCCAACAGACAGCATACAGCATAGGCACTATCTAGGTCACTTTACTTGAGGAACCTATTGCAATATTATGAATTAAGAAACATTGACTGAGTCATCTAATCTGTAGCTTTGTTGAGAAACAGCAAGAACAAGTAAAGCTAGATGGAAGGAGTTAGGAATTCTCAGCTGATTCAGGTTAAATTCCCAAACATAAATCATTGCATCACCATTATACAAGCAATGCTGCATTATCCAGAAAGCAAGGCTCTGGCCCAGCTGCCATGCTGTATTCTTCAAGGCTGTGCAGCATTAAGATACAAACCAAAGACTAAATGTTGTCTAGCTTCAAGCATGACTATAAGTCTAGATGTTCAGAGTCTCCTGCAAGACTTCCCACAAACACCTAGAAATATATAGATTTTTTTCAACTTCTCATTATCCATATAAATTCAAATACTATTAGTTATCTACAATTGGAGGCTAGCAATTAATAGCAATGTGTCCCTATTTTGGGGTTTTTGTTCTTAGAGGCATTAACCGCAGCTGTGAGCTACAATTCAGAATCAGGTTTCAGAGTAGCAGGAAGACATTTCAACCAATCTAGCTCATTCCTTTTACCTGATGGGAACAATTGCCAGGGCTCAGAGACAGGCTGTATCCACAAAGAGAGCTTAGAGTAAGGCCTGGAAGAACATTTTCTACTGGGTAAAAGCATGAGAAAGTACTTTGGGTCTTGAGCAACTGACACGTCTCTGTCTTGTAAGTGAAATTCTCAAATTGTCATTCAGTCCCCACCACTACAAATGTGTAATGCTCGATTTGACACTGCATCACTGCTGTTACAGGAGGGCTCCGGGTTCCAATATGCAAGAAGGCTGGAACTGATCTGGAGTAAATTCTAATTAAGAAAGTACCAAGAAAGAGGATTTGGCCTAAAAACCTTAGAAGTTCAATACACATGAGAGATGAGACAAGAAAGAAAATACGAAAGCAGCAGTGACTGGTCGATAATAAAAGTCATTGTGGAAGCAGGACAAAAGGGCTGTAACCATCTACTATACAGCTTCTCAAGGAGTCAGTATATTTCTTGTTTCCCTTACCCAGTCCTTGAAATCCAGCTTCCTAAATATTAGCAGACCCCCCACTGTGATCTACACTTGCACGTGTACCAAACAAAGCAATGCTTAGATGGCATTTAAGTGGTCAGATACTCCTAGCACGGAAGATTTTCCAACTAGGATCCATTTGTGAACATAAAATGTGACTGCAATTTCTTTGTTACTTTGCTGTCATCATTTAGCAAATTTCAGGAGGAAAATCTTACTTTGACTTAGGACTCTCGGATTCTGATGGTTGTAATTCACAGTGAGAACCAACTTTTCCCCCCATCATTAGTTCTAGCAAGGTTAGTGTCCAGTACATAGGAAATAATGTACTAGACAACAGCCTCAAAATCTGACTTTTAGTGTTCTTTTGCTTTCATACCACAGTATCTACAACAGATTGTGATTTTTTTCTATTCTTTTTGGAGCCAACTCTTATCTTCCACAACAGCCTCCCATGTAACTGTTTTGCTCTTTCCTTTGAGGAGGGTAAAAATTAGTGTGTAAAATGTTACCTTCAGATGCATCAGAGCAACTCAGTTCTTGTTCAGCTTTGCAGTCTTCCCTTGTAAACAGAAACTTTTCTCATCTGCCTTTGTGAATATGTCTGTATGTTTCTGTCTGCCTTTGTGTATTAGTCTCATGTAGCCATACCTTCCACGGAAACCACTGTACTGTCAATTCAATGTCATGCAAGCTCTCAGTTCCAAGTCCATGAAAAACTCCTGCATTTGAGTCTGTGGAAAAAGTGTTATGGTTCCTACAGAGGCTTCCTACTTCAATTCTTCTGCCCCATCCTCTTCATCTACCCTTAACTCTGCTCATCTTTTGTAACCTTTTGCTATATGCAGGCTAAATTCAGTTTTTAATATACTCCCTGAAGCCTTGCTTGCTTTCTGTTACTTTCAAGCTCATAGCTGGGCAGCCCTTTAACTCACAGGGCTGGAATTCCTCCCCTCAGAAACTAGTCTAACTCTTCCCTAGCTCACAGAACTACCCTAGCTTTGTGCAAACCCCTCCTGGAAAGTTTATTGTCAAGTGCAGAGAGCCACTGTCTGTATATTCCACCTGATGTCTCTGCTTCCTTTGACACTGTGTGTCTGTTCCCTACAAGTTATCTCCATAACTGAGCTTCTGCAGTGTTTGGTGAGCCTCTCTAGTCTTCAGTATCTCCTTGGAGATCCTTAATCATGGTCTGAATATTGCTTTGAATCCCTCCAAGGCTTTCCAGAGACAGTTATAATCCAGCATGGTTTGCAACAGCAAAGAGCACCAGGGCTTCAATGCAACCCAGAGTCCCACAGGAGACACTTCTGGTTTCCAGACTGTGCTTAAGCCAGTGCTGCTGTCTATTTAAGGCTATAGTAACCCAGATCAGCCAGGTTACAGAGAACTGTCTGACTAAGGCAGAGCTGAGCTGTAGAAAGCACAATAACTGGAGGTACATATGAAGTTGTTAAGTAAGTGCAAGGTAAGTAAGAGACACAGAAACTAACAGAGAGATATTAGACAAAATAATGGTGAGGGTTGCCAGGTCCTACACCTGTCAAACCTTTTTCATCCCTCCTAACCCATCCTTTCAGTCACATCAGCTTTAAGTTACATTGCTTGCATTCCCCAAATGCCACATCTGTGTGAACTACACCCTGGAGAGAAGAGCTGCACTCCAGAGAATTCCTCATGCTCATCAATGTGTGGCTCAATAGGCCTGTAGCACGGCTGGTATTGTATATTATACACCCTAAGAATAAACATCTGCCTGGAACAGGTGGCTTGAAAGAAACAGAAGGTAGAAGAAGAAAATGTTATTGAAAGGCTAAAGGATCTGTTTTGACAGAAAGATGTTCATCATGCTCAACTTTGTCAGCCTCAAATTTGCTTTTCAGATGTTTTGCATAGCTGTGCTCACCTGTCCAAACACCTCCTCGTTCACTGTGAAGGTTAGATCCAGGATATCTGTGATATTGTTATCCTTCATCCACTGCAAGCTCTGATGGAACTCTTCATCCAGGTACTCTAAGTCACTTAAATCACACGGCCTGATTGTGAGACAAGAAAAATATATGACCCCGTGACTACTGGCAGTATGATTTCCTACTACGTATGTGAACAAATTTACTGAAGATCCAACATAAAACTGAAGTTCGTTTAGTTTTGCTAACATCAAAGCCTGTTTCACAGACCCTCTTGAAGCAGTTCTCTAACTGTTTGCTTTGCATAGCTGGGCTTAAGGCCAAAGTTGTTGGCTGCCTGTGTTATTTGCTGTCAGAAGACACCCCTGGGGCTTAATTTTACATGGATCTTCAGGATGCCCTGCACTTCACAGCACACGTGTTCCTTCAGCTCCACCATGCTGTGCCTGGCTGCTTCCATTACCTATCATCTGCCAGGTGGGCGCACAGGACTGACATAGGGCAGACCAGGCAACCTAAATTTCTGCTAATAAGGAGCCATCCTTATCTGCTGAAAGGACAGGTAGAGATTATGAGCAGCCTGGTTTCAAATTCTCTAAAGGGGCAATAAGAATGCAGGGAGAAGCTTAGGTTTCAGCCTGTTTTCAGACTAGATCAGGTACAATAGAGATATGAATGTTTGTACTGCAGCAATAATCATCGTTAAAAAAACCCCAACATGATAAAGAACTTTAAGGAATGTTAAGACAGGTATCTTTGCTGATTTGGAATCATCTTAATTGATAAACTATTTCAGCTAAACTTTATTCTGCTCTTTAGCATTTAATTGCAGTCTTGAGTTAATACTTACGGCTTTTTTTATTATTGCAAATTTTATGTACCTTGTCTTATTTCAGTCTATTAATTAAGGAGAGACTGATTGTCAATCCAAATTACCATTATAAACTTCAAAATGAAAGTAATGTATTATTAGTAGCTCATGCTTACTTAAATAAAAGACAGGATAAGAGCAAAAAAACCATTCACTGGTTATATCTACATTAACATTCTTAATTAACCCAAGCTGTGTTTTAGAATGAAAACCTGCTCCACCAGTGAGGCATGACAAATGATGTATTTTTACTTAATGTAACCTCCCTGCTTCTTTTGTCATTATTTAGTGTCATTCCATCAAAGATGTTTTTCACTCTTCCACCTGGTTGAATCTTCATAACTTTTCATCAGTAGTAAGCTCTGGAATTATGTGTCAGTACTTTCTAATGTGTGTTTCTAAATGTCATATTTACTTTTGTCAACATAGTATTTATGAATGGTAAATTCTTGGAGAAAGCAAAGAAAAATAAAAAGGTGTCCATTCTGTATCGCAGACCAACAAACTAACAGCAGAAAAACTTGAAGGTCAGTGCACTTGAAGCAGCTCCCTGAGGGTCTGTGTCTCTGTAGGACTCACAGTGGGATCACCATTTCTGCACGGTTGCACGGTTATACTCACAGCCTTAGTAGTGCTTTGTAGAACGGCCTTGTGAAGAAAGCATCAAGAAGGTACTGATGAATGAGAGCAAGGCCAAGAATACGACCGCTGAACCTGAACCTGTGAAATAAAAATGCAGAGTAAATGAAGTGTAACTCAAGACTTCCAGTATAGAAACTTGCACAGGTAGCAACTGGGGTTTGTTTGTTTGTTTCTGAATTAGTTTTTCACATTTATTCCCTGAATTTTTTTTTTTCTGAGCAGATACTTAATGCCACTCATCCATGTCTGATCAATAATGGATCTCCTTGATCCACCTCCTACTGTACCCGTACTTGCAGCTGGCATGTTATGTGCTCTCCTGTGCCGAACCAACGAACATGAGCCGTCTGGTTGGTCTAGTGATCGCTAGTTCAGTGTTCTGATACAGACTGACTACATCCAACACAGTATTTGGCCAGGGAAATATCCTCCATATACTCCACCTCAGCAGAACAAATGCTAACTCAAAAGAGCTGCAAAGGACATTTGGAGACTCATTATATCCAGCTTCTGACTAGCTACAACCCTCTCCAAGGTGGGGCTTTAAAGTACTTTAAAAGAGTAGTGAGTTGACTTGATAGGGGAAAACTGAAGTTCAAATAAGCTATCTATTGTGACCAAGGACACATTAAAATTAGCATCTAAAGCTCAGGCACACTGTTCCCAGACCACTTTCTTAATTCTGCTGCTCAGCTGTTTTCAGTATTTACACACTCCTGTGTCTGTTTCTAAGAACAACTCCCAGTCCCACTACAAGTACACTCAAATAGTGCCCTGCCCATTATAATCTGTGACTTGTGATGATAAACTGTTAAATTTTTCTTCCTAGGATTTCTTCTATGACTTATTCTATATTTTTTCCATCAAACCTGCTTTAAAATCAATTGTCTCAGACAGAAAAGCACAAAACCGGTGTTAGTCCAGGTGAGTTTGATTTTTGTAAAAACAACTCCCAACACCCATTCAGAACTTGTTTATTTGTAAAAAAGGAAAGGAAAAAAAAACAGCACCCCAAATGTGACCACTGCAAGTCTGAACTGACTGATAACACAGAAAAGTTTTATTGCACAAAGATGAGAGACATATCAAAAAGTGTAGAAGCCATTCCTTCCACTTACAGGAACCAGTGCAAAGACCTCTCCTGCACATGAAGGAAACATGAGTCTGATTGTAATAAAGGTGGCAAAGAATATCTTTTCAGTCAACTTTATGCCCATGGGACAGAACAACAAGTGCTTAGTATGTCAAATGGGGCACAAAATAGCCCGCTGTGGGCTCAATTAGCATTTACATCACCACAGGAGCTGCCTCTGGGTCCCCCGAATCTGAGAAAGGTGCTTATGATATGCAGCTGACCAGCCACAAAGAGCGATTATATTACCCCCTTACAGCTGTTTCCACGGCAGCAACAAAAGGCAGCTGTTGGGTCTAGTTAGGGCCTGCTTCACTTCACTTGTGCTCCAGTGCAATGCTTCCAGCAAAAAGCAAGGAAACGAGGGGGAGCTGATACAATGAAAGCACAGTGGAAGCCAGACAGCTCAAATCCCAGAAATGCTGAACCTGTAATCTGTCAGTTTTATAGCACCTTCAGGATCCATAATCAAGTCCGTTTGTCCTAAATAACGCGTGTCGGCTTTTTTGGTTTTATTCTTCACCCCCATCCAACCCCGTACGTTTTGAAAGCGAGCACTGAATGAAAATGCTGGGGGTGTTCCTCAGCACAATGCTCACCCCACAGCTACTCAACTGGGCAGGACTGGGCAGGCAGGAGCCACTCAGAATAAAGCTGAAAGTGAACTGCCAGGAAAGGTTTGGGAACACTGTTTCTCCTAAGAAACTGCTTGAATGTGTGAACAGTGTCCCTTTTCCCCCTGCTGCTTGTATCGCTTCTGCATGGCTCTGAGGGCATTCCAGCAAAGCTGACATGAAAGGGTCGTGCACCAACACCAAGGTGTTTACAGCTATGACCACATGTTACAGGGGTTGTTAATGCAACATTTATTCTGAATCAGTGCCTTGTGGGCAGAACTATACCAAACCATCCCAAAGCCAGGGGCAGCATTTCCGTGTCAAATGTCCAAGCCTGGCATGTCAGCCTAAGAACACGTGGGCAGAACAACTCTGGGCTGTGTGGTTCATCAGCCTGGCCTCACACTTGCCAGCCCTCAGGGACATACCAGAGCTGGCTTGAACTGGGAGTCTGACTATGGCTCCACAGTTCCAGCCCTTGCAGTGGCACTCAGTAGCAAAAGTGCAGTACTCACTGACTTGGATAAGCGAGAATGAAATAACAAAACATTGCCACTGCTGGTGCCTATCAAGAGAATGGATAAAAAAGCTATGTTGCAGACCGTATTCCCTGGCAGCTCCGTATCACCCCAGAAGACACAGTACTGTGTGGCCAAAGCATGTGAGCTCTCAGCCCACAGACCCTTCTGCCTCTGCACAGAGCTTTGGTATCTCTGCAGAAACTTGCCATACTTGACTCTCTTCTGAAGAGTGGTATAGGAGAAGGTTCTCTGGCCCCTTGTCCATGCTGGACAGGGCCTGGGACCAGAGATGACACTTCTCTCCAGCACTGAGAAACGTGGATCACGGTAAGCCAACGGATACCTATCAACAGCAGGAATTTGCTGCCGTTCTCAGAGAACAAATATACAATTTATCTGTGTGTGGGTCCATGCAGTTCATCAAGCTGCCACCACACTCAGACAAGCATAGCAGTTCCACTTAAAATATACCAAAACTTACAAAAAAGCGAGAAGAAATAAATTGCCCTCCTTACAAAAGCCAGTTAAAACACAGCCAGACTCTTGTGTCTATTTCTTCCTGAAGGATTTAGAGCACGGGTGATATTTAGAGGTGGGTAAGACAGTCCTTTCAGAACAAAACAAGTTTTCTTGACAGAATAAGCAGCACAAAGGTAAATCCTGGCTGGAGGGCACATACCTACCTTAAGCCTGAATTACATTTATCTTTCCAAGGAAGTGTAAAATGCTTGTTTGGTTTCTTTCTAGCAGAAAAGCTAGTTTGGGAGAGGTGGGGAATGCAGGGTCTTGCTCTGGCCTTTTCTTTCAACACCCTTCCCTTTTGGAGACAATGATTGAGTCTGAGTAATGTGCTTCGGCAGAGAGGGGAAATGCAGGAGGGAGTTAATGAACAGGAAATGGTGGAACGAGAAACAGAATTAACGAGCAGTGGAGCTGCTCTGGTTTGACTGCCTATTGACACCGTCCACCCACTCAAAAAGGACATTGTGTGCACCTGCTTTCTGGCTTTTAACAGCACTACTCTTTGACCCATTTGCAGAAATTTCCACTGTACCCAGATAATTCCTTTTCCTTCTGGAGGCTTCAGGTACCCCTGAAACAGCCACAACAGCCTGTTGCAAAATACCAGGCTCATTCCCCTCAATAGAACTCTCTGCATACTTACTGCACATCTGTGCACTCAGGGAGAGACAAATCCATATGCTGTAGCAGCAACTAGGCAATACATTTTCCTCTGACTGCAGCTGAGTCACAGGTGATTTAATTTACTCTGGTCCTTATCATACAGCACCAGAGCAAGGCCAGACCCACCATGACCTTTCGGTACAGGGCTCTCTCTTAACTGGTTCAATGAATGGAGCGCTACTTTATATGACAGTTTTTCCTTGGATTCAGATGGATAAGGATGTACCTTGAAAAGACTGTAATCTGCGTGTATAGAGGAAGAACGGTCTTTATCATTCTATTGGGAATGCTCTGGGAACCATGCCTTGTGGGCTAAATTGGCTATGGTATAAGAAACTTCAAATCCTAAATAGAGGAAGCAGCTGATGAGATTAAAAAGACTGAAAATCCTGCAAACCTTATCTCACTCAAACACATCGGCTGCATTTAAATGTGCCCTTCTTGATGCAGTAGCTTGTGAAAAAATATTCAAAGTAGGGCTCAAGAGAGATGGTTTGATGGTTCATATCAAATTTGAAAACGTAACTTTCCTTTCATCTGTAAGGGAAATTTCTGTTGCACCAGTTTTAAAGCTCTTGACTTTTTAATCATGCAGATGAACTTTTGGCCACCTGAAAGACAAGCTGAACAAATGAGGCTACACTGTGGTCCAGAGTTTCTGTCCTTAGCAGCTCTTCTGAGGGCAAACAGTATTTGTCAGGTGGATGCAGCTGGAGAGCCTCTTAGTCCTTTCACAGTGGGAGAGACTGGATCTAATCTCGATCGTTACCAGATACCAGAGAATCTAGCAAGAGGAAAATATTTAGAAAGCCACCATCATGAGAAAAACTTCACTTTGAACATGCATCTTATTAGACAACAGAGAATTCAGTCATGAAAAACAGATTTGTAGGAAACCAGGCATCATAGATTCAAGAGGCTGTGGTACAGCTTGTCTTGGGGTGACGCTATCATGTGTATCCCCTATCATGCTCTATGCCCAAAAAGTAATATTGGGCCTCTTCTGTGCCTTTAAACTGAGCTTGAAAAAAAAAAAAACCCAGACAAACTTTCCAAAGCAGCTTCTCAAGGACACAGAGATTACACACTCCTCAGTGTTTTTTCTGACTGCGGAAGGCACGAAGGGAGCACCCTGCTTGCTTTTTCTTCAGCCAGCTGGTTTTTTTTCCCTCTTGGCGTGAGACTGAGAGCTGAATTTTGTTTCCTGGGACTTTGGTTTTTTTTCCCTTCTTCTCTTCTGAACTGTTTCAACAACATCAGAACACATCAGGAGAATTTTCTCCCCGAGGCCCGGGGCTGGGCCCACGCCCTCACCGACCAGCTCCGAGGAGGAGAGAGACCACACCTACAGAAGGACTCTGAAATCTTCCCAGGTTTCTCTCTATAGCGGGAGTTTTAATTCATTATTGAGCATCATTATCCTTTTCCTGTGTGTTTGTTAAAATAAATAGTTCTTATCTCTTTCACTTTCCTTCGAGGAAAAATTTCCATTTTTCCCGAACCCTGTGGGGGGGAAGGGTGGTTGCAACCTGGTTTTCTCTCACAGGCTATATTACTAGATTTTGCCCAAACCGGCACACAGCTTGTTTTAAAGGATAGCTAAAACTGTCATCATTATGAAGACATTGGTGAACAATCTGAAGGCCAGAAACTGCTGGCTAAAGGAACTAAAAATCAGTTCTTATAGCCTAAAATTTTGTGATCTGCAATCTTTTGATATGAGGGGGGGACACAACATGTGGAAGAAAATGTACTGAGTCCATGACTTCTGAATTTTGGTGTCATCACCAGCACCAGCACTTTACAAACAAAGAACTTCTTTTTTTAATGCAAGAAAGTTCTAAGAAGGTGTATTTTGCAAAAACAGTTGACCAGCGAGACGGTTACACCAACTCTGCCTGGAATCATACATAATGAATTTTAAGCAATACTGGCAATGTGTCAGGCATATGCTTCAGAGGTCTGTGTCTAGATATTGGTAGTACACATCCTTGTGTTGGCTCAGTGCACGACCAACATGTCCTACATAAGCTACACCTACAGAGAAATGATCCAGCAGAAGATCAGGTCACCTCTACAAAACCTTGTCAGTGGATCAAATCCACACCTCTATCTATCAGCCTTCATTAACGAATGCCTATCTTTAATTTGGTGTGCATATTTAACCCCTACCCACTCAAATGACAGAACATTTGAAGGGACTAATGGGATGACATGGAGCATTCTTTTGTCAGGAAGGTTGAGCCATGTAGGCTGGGACAGCTCACGCGTTCTCTTTATCTGACCTGCATCTGCAAACTCTGCAGACTCCTCTTTGCCACCGTGTCATTTGGCCTCGTGGCTAATGTGCTCTGCATATCTGCAGGCTCAGAGGTGGACACTGTGGCATTCCAGCACCATGCCTCTTCAGTTCAGGAATCTGATGACCTCATGTGTCATTAATATGAAAGGAATGGCTCTTACAAAGGCTGGAGACCGAAGTTCATGAAGTCTCAGCACATTAAAGAGAAAAGGTAAAATAATTCCTAAATTAGTCACAAAGGTGAATTCCAAAATAAGGAGTAACAAGAGTACTGAAGGCTCATTTTCTTTTCTTATATCCACCTCTAATATGAAGAATCCTTAGAGAGACCAAAACACAGTGCTGGGTCACCTCTGCACGGCATCTTCCAAAGCTGCACTGACTCCGATATCTAACCACAATCGCATCCCACGTGAGAACTTACTCTAGATCCCTACATGCTTCTTTTGAAGGAATGGTAATGACTCACTCAACTAGGTTTCAGTTTTACCTCCTGCACATTATGTTCTAAATACTGAAATGGATCTTCTCTCATATATGGTCAAAATTCATTCCAGGTTTTCAGACAGTTACTGAGTTTTTAAGGGGAAACCCCATACTTTCTCACTGTGAAACCATAGAAAATTCTGTCAGGTAAGTTTCATTTTCAATCCATTTTTCAATTAAAATTTAAAGAAAACATTTAGGAGTACTGACATGGAGCAACTGTGTGTGCAGATTTCCAGCGTGGAAACTGATGAACTTTAAATAGTTATGAGTCTACAGGGATTGATCCCTACCACCCCAGAAAATGTAACTGGGATTTAATAGAGGATACATTCTACTCAGAGCCAAGGCATTTCATTCAGGCATCAAAAGATCAAGGAGCATATTCCATGAGCCTCTCTTTGATAATCCTGTCTGCTTATTTTGCCTATAAAACTCAGGAGTTTTAATGATATTTTCAAGGAAATTTGTTACATTCATTTAAGAAAGCACTAGCCTTTCTCAAGCAGCCCTAATCGTAAAGTGTAACAGTCCAGCAGGCCTGCTTGTGCATTGTCATAAAATACAGAGAGTGCTCAGAGAGGGTGGGAAATATAGATGCATCACCCAAGAACTGAAATTAAACAAGAAAAAAAAAAGGATGAAAAATGATTTTCAGAAAGAAAAGCAACTTGGTACAAATAAATTTCCTTTACATTTCAAATCCTGAACAGGTAATTTTCTTCAGGCGAAAATAAGCCTTTCTTAAGATATTTTTACTTTTGCTAGGCACTGGAGTTTCATATGAGTAACTTTATGTGAGCCAATCTCTCAGTTTATTGCTAATTTGTGCACACATTTCTGCTGCAAAAGGCCAGTACAATACTGGCACTTGAGTAAGTGATTGTCCAACTCTCATTTTCTGGATCTATCTGCAAGTGGAACACATTTCTGTTTCTCAGTACCAAGGAGTAACCACATGAAAAAGAACTATCGCTTACATGTGATGGAAATTCGAACTATCCATGTCCTTCTAAATCTCTGGAGCTCATGCATCCCAAATTAGCAACTAAACTTCAAACCATTCCTGAAGCCTAATTTACCAGCAACTGAAAAACAAAGAGATAATCCAAACCTTACTGCTTCTTTATTTAAGCTAACCAGATCCTTCAAGTCTTTTCCTTGTCACTAACCTAGCTATGTGTTCACTCGAAACATCTTTTCATCTTCCTTATATCCTGGCTATATCCACCACAAAAGAACTGTCAGGAAAGGTTAAAAGACTAATTGTGTCACAAAGAAGAAAGAATGAATTTATGGCAAAAGCTGCAGGCTATTCTGCTTTATCCAGAAGAATGAGAGGCAAAGATGATGTAGATAAGGGAAATTAATAAAATCCCCTTGGGTTTCTCTTCAACACAATCAATCAAATGGTTCCTTTCCTCCACACAGTAGCTCCAGATAAATGCTCAGAAAAAGGGTTACAGCTGCATTTGCTCAGCACTGCAGCCAAGTCAAGAAGCCTCACACTGAAGTGGCTGGCACTGGCTTCTCGCACATCAGCTGAACTGTGCCAGAAGTTCTTACTACAGGCACAGAACTAAGCTAATCCAGCTCTGGGTATTCCTCTGCATGGGGCCATTGCAGGCACACCAGCCTCTGTGTCATGGGCTGTCTGAGCACCAGAGACTTCACACACTGGAAATGGAGAGCTGACTTCCAGGTCTGCCTTTAAACTAATGAGATTAAAAAATGAACATGGTCTCTCTCTCATGGTCTCTGCTAGGTCATTTTACCAGTAACATTCCATGAATGCAGGGGTTTGGAGGAGGAGATGAGGAGAGTGGCAAGTGCTGAAGTGGCCATCTCTGCTTGCAGAGCCTTCTCTCAGCCTCATAGACCACAATGTACAGTCATCCTCCTCTGGGACAACCCCTGCCAGAACACGGCAGCACAAGCATGACTAACCTCCACCAGAAACCAGGCTGCCCGCAGGCTTTAGCTTCTCTTGCTGGTTCAAAGGATAAGACACACTGGCCTAGGAGACTCCTGGCAAACACTCCTCTGCCCAGAAACTACAGAGGAGATACAGACCGAGGTATGAACTACTGACTAGCAGACAACAAACCTCTCCATTTTGTGATTCTCAGATCCTAGACTCTATCGCTGATTGACAAATCTCAAAGCAGAGAGATCAGCTTACAGAGGAGACCAGCACTAATATTTCATCTGAAAACTGACAAAACCTAAGTACAAAAGTAAAATAACTTATCTGAAGTCATCCAGAAAACAAGTGCTAGAGACAGTAATGGAACCCCAGTCCTCTGAGTTCCTGTTCCATTTTAGTTGTTTAGTCTATTTGACATTTTTTTACTTTCTCACCTTCTATAAAACTATGTGATTTTGTCAATCAGTCAGCTCCAGTTTATCATCAGTTCCCTATAGATCAGTTCAGTCTGATGCTTATGTGTTGTTTTATTTCAAACAAGCAGAAGAACATTTTCATCAAGAGACTTTGATTTCTCAGTCATAGATTTTGGAAAAGTTGCTGGTGGGCACTTTGCAAACTTATGAACTGGTGAAGTTTCAAACATTGCATGACTTATGTTTGCTCTCCATAGCTTTGCCATGTGTTGAAACAAACTAGTCAAGCCACAGGGAAAAATCCACAGATTTAGTCATCTGCCAGACAAGAGGGTCATAAAAACACAGGCTGAATGACTGCATTTTCCTTCAGTAGCTAACTACAATCACTGCAGCCACAATAACTGACTTACTCTCAGTCAAAGGAGGTACATCCTTTCCAGCCTGTCTGGGGTATTTAAACATGAGAGAAACTGCTCATCATAAAGTCCTGGTAAGCACCCAGGAATGTTTACCCCATGAGATGAGGGTTGATGCAGATATCCTTGAGCTAACTGCAAACAGGTCACGGGCAGTGCAGAGCCCTCTGGACTTATCACCCCTGTCCAGAAGCCACACACTTGGGTTTGCATTGTGCTGCAACTCAGCTAATGATCCCTGTCTCTCAGGATGAGGATCCTCAATTGAGTTAAGTCAGAAATCTGTGTGCTGATATTCAGGCATGCTATTAATTGCTTGGCAGTCTATTTTAGGTCTTGTTTTGCAAATCATTGAATACCTCCAACTTTTATTAACACCACTGCAAACTGACCACTCTGATCCTCTTCTGGGAACATGCAGAATAGCAGAACCTTTGTACTTCTGAAGTCTAAGAAAACTTTTTACTTTTTCTTTACAAATCTTTCCAACACAATTAAATAATTCCAGTTTCCAGTCTGTCATTTTCTAGAATGGAAGTCATAAGTCACAGTGTAAAAAGTTTCCTTCAATAAGCCACAAGATACAGAGCAAGAATGTACAGTTCTGTATTCCTGCTATTACATGAACTTTTTCTCATAGAGGGTGGACAGGTTAGGATTTTTCTCATCCTCTATAAGTTTATTGAGATTTTGAAAAATACTGCTATCTTAAATTAGGGCAAACTGACAAATACTACCTTTCTCCCTTTAAAAACACATATCAGATCAAATTAAATCTTTAATATTCCCTTTTTCTGGAATTTAATGTAACACTAAGGTAACATACTGAAACTAAGAATAATTTTCAATGGACAAATGAAACTTCTAACTTTCAAAACATCCCAGGGAGAGGCCTACAGAAAGAGAAATGCCTTTGCTACTCAAAAATACCCAAAATTAATTAGACTGATTTACTGAAAACAATATTGCTCTACAAGCAGTCTTTCTTTTGATGTATGAATCATGTTACTAACAAAAAAAGGTTATCTTGGGAATTTCTACACCTGCTCTAGCTGCATTTTCTTTACCTTACCGAAGTCTGAATAAAATGTAGTGAGAAATAAGGAGGGGAATGATGGCTGAGCAATACTTCATAGTGACAGCTCAGCCTTGCCATTCCAGTGAGGCTGGAACAAGAGATATGACAACATTCATCACTCCCTGGGGGTTTTTTGCCACTACCAATACACACAAGATCACTGCCCATCCTGCTCCTTCCCTGCAGGCCCACGTGCTTGGGGACAGCATGGGACAGCATGGATTTTACCCTTTTCTCCTCTGCCGCACGCAAGGTGCAGACACTACATAGATTTTCATGTGAAGCCTCCCATCCCTGAGCAAATTAAATCTGCAATGTTGCAAAAGACTAAATGGCCCTAAGCATGGCTAAAAACCATAAATATGACTTTTGTAAACAAAGAACAAAACAGAACACCCGCCCTTCCCTCAAACCAAACTCTAATTTGGAAGCAGTGCTAGAGAAACTACGAGATTTAGAGAAGGGAAAAGGGATAGAGACTGTGAGAGACACCTCTTCTTTCAACTCATAAAGCAATGCCATTCAGATCCCCAAAAGAGCTTGGAAAAAATTCTCTAGTATGAGACAGAAGGTTAAGAATAAAGTAAATATAAAGCAAAACCTTTTTTAAAAGAAAAAATGGTTGCTGTACAAGCTCAGGTAGGAAGAATGTTTTTTTTCTCCTTCAGTTTTGGTTTGCCTTTAATCTTCCAATTCCTCCTGACCCGTAATAAATAATTAACTAGCTGTTGAGGCAGGCTCTATGTGATATAGTCATATATCAAACTTAACAAGAAAATCAAAGTTTACTTAAGTACAGGAGGCACTGAGAGAGATCACAGTACAGCAGCAAGAAGGCATTTCAGTAACATACCCTTTTCACACAGTGAAAAGGTCTTATAAATTATTTCAGCTTCACATTTATTTTAATATCATTCTTGTCCAGAAGATTTACAATAGTGCTTGAAAAGTTCTCATGCAAACATATTTTATTTAAAATAAGATATTGCTAGTAATTAAAATTTATAGTGTAACATAACATTAAATGCTTTGGTTTTCTATGGTGCCTTTCATCTGAGATTTTCAAAGCAGTTCAGAGCAGTATTGTACATCAAATGGAATTCAAGTTGATTACATACCAGGAAATCTCTTCAGATGGAAACTGAGGCAAAGAGGCAGTCATCTAATTTCAAAAACAGCTGGATGTAGCTTGATGCCTCACTCTGGGGTGTTTTATCTGATTTTTAAGAGGGTGATTTTTCAGTGTTTAGCGTAAACAGGCCCTTTGAAGACAACTGCAAAACTGGTCTTCTAAATTCATTCCTCCCCCAAATGCAGACCCACACAAGTGGCCCTTCTGAGCCTAAAACTAAACTCAGTGTTTCTGACTCCCTGACTAAACAGGTATTGGGCCATATGTAGGTTGCCTGCCACAGCAGTTGAAAAGTTAGAGAGATTCATGAGTAATTCAGACCACATATTCCCAAGAGCTCCTTTCAGTCAGTGGAGAGGAGTAATGGCTGTTTGCAGACCTCCTGCTTAGGTGCTGTGACTACATTTCTCCACTGTTTCTATAAAGAGCCACGGAGTGTGCCTAAATCCATCCCACGAGCTGGTCAGCATCTGAATACAACCCATGAGGTCATGAGGCAATTTGTCATTTTCTTTAAAAACACTTTAATTGAAATAAGTCAATCTCTCTGTAGAAGGATTAATGGAGCTTTGATTCCTATAGATCTGCCTCTGATGGCCGTACATTACCACACTGCAATAGCTCCCAGTTCCTCCTACACATTTCTGCTAGCACTTCCCAGACTCTGGAGTATCTCCAGTTTCTCCCCTCTGTCTCCCCTGAGCTTGCACAGCTCTGCCTCACATCCCCAAGCTACTGAGCAAGAGGATGTGGCTTGTTTGCAGCCTGAGCCTGTGATGGAGCTGTCGGCTCACTCGCGCTGCCTGGCCAGCTGAGAGGACAGACATAACAGATCTGTGCTGAGCTCTACAGACCGCCTCACTGAGCCACTCTTCTGCAGATCTGTCCTTTACCCAGACACAAGTTTCACAAAGCTTTTAGGAAATTAGTATCTTCAAGATGTTTACCTTTCTGTCAGACAGGTCTCAAACTGATTAGGAATCTGTCTGATGGACAGGCAGGGCAATTGCGCAAGACAAAACTCCTAAGGAAATTGGGGTAAGAAAACCAACTAAGCTCTCTAAGGAGAAAAGACAGCTGAGGTTGCAACATTCTCGGGTTTATTTTAACAAAAAAAGGGAAAAACAACACCCTGCATTCTCTGGCATGCTAGAGATGGATAGTGATGGTTATGTGGTTTCTCATTTACACGAAATAAATAAAAGGGCTGCTCAGAGGTTGGCTGGGGCTATGCCCCCACAGCACCGTGCAGGCAAAGCTGCTTCTGCCCATGTGCCACACTTGCCAGAGCATGTAAAAGCAACCCTGGCAGTGCCATGCCTGAAGCAATCAGCTCTGATGGGAGACAGCATGTATTTGCTCAGCTCAACGTTGCAGTGACCATGTCAGCTGGCTTGGAGCACAGGGAAAGCAAGTTCTTGTCTGCATGGAGAGTGGGTGCATCAGGCTTCCATCTGCCTGCAGAAGATGCAGAAATACATGCAAGTCTTCTGTCTGACTCTGCTCAGTGGCACAGACTGGAATATGAGGAGGGGTATTGGAGGGAAGAAAGAAAAGTTAACTACGGGAAATGAATGAAGAAAGTCCTGCCCCAAAGCAGTTCTAAAGCATTAAGTTAGGCAGAGTTCATCAGGACGATGTGGCCAGGAATCAATCTACAGCTTCTGGGCATTGGGTCTGACTATATCATCATGTCTGTGGTCTTCAGCAGGATTTTGTGCAAAAACATTTTACTCACAGGTCTTCAACTTTCTAACAAGGTTCTGCTACATAAGTGCATTAACCTTCATATAAAGAAAAACAAACAAAACACAACAGGGCTTCTCTGAGATGGATACAGAATGCTAAGTATGATTAGCAAGCTGTAAATACCTCTAAGATAACTGTAGCACTGTAGTACTGCTCCCTGGCTGCATATATGTCACAGCAAGGTCCACAAATGCCTAACTATTACAAAAACCCATGCTGTCACTAATTCTCAGTGAAAACACAGAAAAAAGATGTTTCAAGTCAATATCCCTAAGATCCCCAAGTTAATGTCTGTGAATGATTTTTTCTGTCTAGGCCATTCGGCCTTTTATGCAGAGACTGGGCTTGTTTTCACATTTCTTTCTTTGGTTCCACATTTTGCCCACTTAGTGGAAAAGGGTGAACTAACTCAAGTGGGGATGTATTTCAGAAGATGTTTTCAAATATGTAGGCAAAAAGCTAGACACGTTTACCTAGATCAGATAGAATGGCTCATTACTGGCACGGATTAAAAGCACCTTTTCTGGCTGTGAGCTTCCTGTACATCCTGTAGCATGCACATAAAAATATGTATCATCAAACTTCTTTGGTCTAGAGAGTTGTAACAGTCCTTTCAGATATAGAGGGATTTAAAATATTTTAACTTTAAAAATGTGTGATACCGTATATTCTGTGTGTTCAGCATGCACATATGTTAACTGAAGGAAAAAGTCTTATTCAATGGAAGCTTGCAGGAAAGGTGTTAAATCTCAGTTTCTCCATAAATGAGAAATATTTTCCAGTCATTATGTCTCTTTCTTAACTTGGCATACATACAACTAGTCTGTGCTTTGATGTGCTCATTTTGGACTCAGAATGCTGTTTGTACAAAGAGCAAAGCATGAAATAAGCCACTAAAAGGGACAGAACAGTAACTCTTAGGCTGGGGAAAAAGAGCAGCGTATTTCTCAATTCTGCCAATGTGCAGGAAACTTCACATCTTTGCATTTTGTTGTATTTATCTTAAATTGTCCACTGTTTGCTTAAGAAAGAGAAAATGTAAAATAATTTTGAGTGCATTTTTTTGCTAGCCCTGTTTCTTAATATAGCTGCCTGGAAAAGTCTTGCAGAAGTACTACAGAGAAAAACATGACAAGGGTCGATTTCACATAAATAACAAGCCCCACAGCACCAAAAAGCACAAAGTTGAAGAAATCTGCAAATCTAACCCAATTGTGGTTCTGTGGTTTTCATGACTGACATCAGACCTCAAGCTTTGAAAAGACTATGAATATTAATTATCTGTGACCCTGGAACTCTCAAACTGATTCATCTGTCTATGTTAGCTGGTGCTTCATAACAGATTGGAGAACAGGAAAGTAATATTTATTTCTGGCATGTTACAGGGAGGAGGCTGGGTTGGAATCTTATCAACAAATACATTTGAGAAACAGAAGTTCCAGCACTGACTTTGAGGAGAATGAAGAAAGGCTGGGAACATCAGAAAAGCCCATTCCTCAGGAACAAATAATGACAAGGCAGTTAGTACACTGTCCTCGCAGAAGTTAGGTTGTAAAGCCTTAATGGGAGAATCAAACTCCGAGTTTCAAGAAGGTTGGTCCAAATTCTATCTTCACTGGCTGCACAGACTTCTGAACACAGGAGCTGAGATCAGTCACACAGACAGCATAAAAACATTTAGAATGTCTAGATATCTACAAGCCAATCATGAAACCTATCAGGCTAATTATAAACTGCTGGTCTCAGGCAATTACTTCCATAACAGGTTCAAGAAGTATTTCCAAGCGCTGGCTGGATTGTTTATGTTTCCCTTGGGTCCTGCAGTCTTGCCCTATTTACAGTACTGCATGTGCAAACCTCTTCATTTATAGCATTTATTTCCTTCTGCAGGCTAAGAGACCCAATTTATCTTTCTTTAAAATAGGAAAACAAAACTGTCCAAAGGCCAAATAACATTCTGCATGCAAGAAGCTGGATTGATACGTGTAGTTGGAGAAATATCCTAAGAGTCTAACTGCTGCTGATTTCTGAGTTAAATGCTAACTGCTACAGAAATCATATTAGGTGTCTTTCTGCAGTTCTATATGCCCAGGATGCCTTCAAAAACCTGCCTTTTTCATGTTGAAATCTCTCAAGGCACGGAAGGACAAAATGAAGGGATTGAACACAGCATATATGTTTTACAGTAGAATTTATCACTTAAGAAAATTGCAACTCTTTGCAAAAACAGTTTGTAACATATAAGAGCAAGGGCCTATTTCACCATCTCTGGACATAGAGGTCTGTGTTCAGCTTTATCACCATGTGGGCAGAATGATCATGGGTTTGTACCTGCCTAGTTGGTCCACTGCCTGGAAGTCAAAATACATCTCCACAAATAACAGCCTCCTAAATCAGAAGTTTATCCATGCTGTCTGTTAAGATAGGACATAGGACAGACTGTATTTCTTCTTGAAAACTAGGAAGGCACCACATAATGTCTAATGAACAGCATTGCAGTGGGAGTGAACAAACTGTAAGAACTAAGCTGCTCTCTTCCTGCTCATGTCAGTAGAGAAACACTCTAAAGCAAGGATCATTGTTAGCTCCACTGCTGGAAGTGATAATACAAAAAAAATTCCAACAATTCAGGAACCATGCTACTCCCAAGCAACATCCCTTTTTTCCCTGGCAACTTTAACAGAGGTGATGGTACAGCTGTTCTTGATCTCCTGCCTGCCGTAAGCCAAGCAAAGGAGGAGCTATTTACAAGAATAGAGAAACGTGTACTATTTGCAATTTAAAAGGGGCCTGAACTGCCCCCCATTTTAAAAAAAAGGATCTCTGAGAGGAGCCAGTGAGATTGACAAAGAAAACCATCATAAGAACAAACCCCTGTGGCAGCACTTCTTTGACACAATGAAATCCCACAAGGGACTAGGCAAGCGATGCCCAGGGCTCGCAGCCCATGCTTCGCTGAACCACATCTGAAACTACCAAAGTGAAAACAACTCCCAAAGACAGACAGATCTGGAGGCAGAAAGAGAAAATGAGGACATCACAATATGCTTTCAAAATTTTCGATAAAGAAACAAGATCAGCAATTTGTCTGTTTGCACACATACTTAGTAAGCTAAAATAGCTGCTCACTCTGCTGGCCTTGCCCCAGACAAGCAGGGACACTGTCAGGGAAGAAAAGAGAAACTGCTTTCCCTGGGCCTTTTTTAAGGAAGGTAAGGTGGTCGGAACAGAGCAGCAGAGTGGCTCTCAGAGAACACTGTACAGCTTCCAAGCACAATGCTGTGTGATGTACAGAAAGGCCATACTTGCTCTTCTTAGAAAGGGACCAGGAAACGAGGACTGGATTAAGCAGAGCTCTTATCCCTGTCCTTTTCACAGTCACACAAAAGTACACAAACATCAAGTCCCATGTAATGCCAGGAGGACATTTTAACAGTAGTACTTCATCACAACTGCTTTTTAAGAGACTGGTCTTGTATTTATGTTTACCGTCTCTCTTCCTTTTCACAACCTAGTTCCCCACCTCTTCCCAGAATTAGCAATATTTGTATGATCTCTAGTCTAAACTGACAGCTTTTGTTTTGCTTTTCCATTTTTTAATTGGTCTGAAACAATTGTTCAGTTCTGCATAAAATGTTCTTACCATTCCAGGTGATTTTCAACAAAGGCAGACATGGGGCTGATCTGTACAGTGTAAGTGTCATTGGCTGAATACTCAAACAGCCCATAATAGGGATTGAAGAGCTCCTGAGACAGAAGGAAAAAGAATTCTCGAGAGGGGCCACTGTAGTCCAACCTGGAAAGAAAAAGGTAGAAAAGATAAAATGAGGCTCTTTACCATTTGAGTGGATTTCCCGGGTTTGCCTACACTGGCTACTGTCTTAAGACAGCGGCCTGTGCAGTCAAGTGCTTCTAACATGATTTATCTCTCCTCTCAAAACTTGATTCTGAGACCTGAACAAGTCACAATGCCAAAACTTCACCAATATCCAGGTTGATGTGGGAGGAACCATAAACGGGACACATCCCTTAAGTAGTTTATTTTCGTTTGTTCCAAAAGCTTAGCAAACCGGAGGTACAAGGCTCAGCCTTGCCTCAGCTGGCTGGCTAGCAGAGGGGTAGCTTTTTAGTGAGTGGGTTTGAACTGCCTATGAACACTTGGGTTCACAGACCAGACAGCCTGGCCTAAAGCAGAAATTGCTCTGACTCTCCTACACTGAGATGTACCCAAATCTAGCCTCAAGGATGCTTTCTTAGCTATAGGTATAACCAAAAGGTTTATGCTGAACAAGACCAAGTCCCAGCAGAACTGTGTCTCTTAAGACAGAACGATGACTCCTTGCTTGTTTCATCCAAGCCCTTCTACTTTTCTGGTATTTTCACGTGGTACACCTTAAGCTGTGCTTTGCTGTTGTATGAATTTGCTCTGTAGAGAGCCTGTTTTTTTTCCCTTTAATTTTTTAAAGTCAACTTGGAAAAAAAAAAAAAAAAGAAAACGAGACCAAAAATTTTTCCTGAATGCATTAAATGAAAGCTGTGGTGAATTTATTAAAAACAGATCATACTCTAATAATACTAGATAGGTTTTTCAATCTAAAGTAAACCTACATGTAGCAATATGAAGAAATTATCTGTAGCCATATATCATGTGTGCCAAAAGATTTTCTGAGGTGGACACTATTCCTTCTACTTAACAAATGTAAAGTAAGTGGAAATCTCTGCAACTGGATCAGAATGCTCTGTACTATGAAGTTATAGAAGCATAAGTGAAAGGGGTTGAATGATTGATTTGTGCAACTAGAAAGATGACAAAGGACAGATGGGCCCATCCTCCTGTGTTTTATGTCTGGAGATTCAGTACTTCTCCGTTTGAGGGGCTTTAGCTCTAGGATCATGTGATGACGCTAAAGACACATCTGCAAAAGAGGATGGTAACAAGCCCACGTTACCCACTAGTGCCAGCCATGGAAAAGGTCTGGTTCTATGGACATCAAAGTACTGGGTTAAGCCTGATAATGGCTGGAGTAAAGAACTACAAATAACACGTGTCTATATTCAAAAACCTCCAGCAGGAGACTTAGCCATTGCATTTCTGGGCAACACATTAACTCATCATAAAGCCTTTATAGTTCATTTTCAATGTCTTCTTTCTTTGAAACGTGGGAAGCTGTGCCCATACAGCATCACATGGCCATACAGCATCAACTCTTCATTAGGGAACTGGCATCTTGGAGTACCTCCAGCAGAATGTACATTAGCATTAAGCAGCAGAAACCCTGGAGGAATGTATCTTCCGATGTAAATGAATCAGTGAAGAATGAATGAATTTGCACATCAAATTGGTTTGTAATTTCTCTTGAGGACAGCACGCCACACAGAAAACAATGACTTTGGCCAGTATTAGCATTCCAGAATGCTATTCCAAAAACACAAACTGAAGTGTGCTACATGTTTATGCTTTACTTGCAGGCCAGAGGCAAAACTAGCTGTGAAAGATGACCTCTGTTACACAATATTAAATCCATAGAGAATAAGAAGTAAGAGTGAAAAACCCCCTGATACTGAGATCACCGAGTGACTCTTTGAGACTGGCAACTTCTGTTTTCCACTGGACGTAACCTGTCCTGAGACAAGCTCAGCTTGGCAGAAGCCCTTCACTTGCCATGACACCTCAGAGCTGAGAGTGTCAGCAGTTGCTGGACCTGCTGATAGTTGCCTCAGGTACTGTCTGGCACCTTCGGAACTGAAATCCTACCGACTGTGGTTTTTGAAAAAAAGGTTTTACATGCAAAGCTTCTGAAATACAGTTTCATGCCTTTGTAATATGGCACACTGGAAACATGCACATAATGGTCTTTCCATTATAAAAGCATGTGGATCAAGCCTCAATTACAACTAAGCTCTTGAGGTGAGCCAGGGTGGCTTTGAAAGGTTGTGTTTGTATTTGAAAACAAAAGGTCGGGGGCTGGCCGTCATCATACAAGAATGGCTCATGGATTGTAAGACTGGTAGAAAGTTTCCTGAGAAAAGGCCTTCTCAAGAGACTTCTATTGCTTTCAGATTCCAACTAGATGAATTAAATTTTAAGGACTAAACAGCATTCACGTTTATCACTTCAGATGGAAACAAGAAACCCGCATATGGGTAACAAATGATCATTAGATGGCATGCAAAGCAAAACTTTTAAAAGCAAAACCAGATCCATTGTGAAGAGTTAGAGTAACAAAGTGGATAAAGGTCTCTAATTATAGTCCTGAGATTGATTCAGTGTGTAAACATTGGCCTGTAGTTGAGTTGTCCCTTCCAGCCTGTCAAAATATCTATGGCAAACAAGATGACATTAGAATTAACCAGTTAAATTGTCACTTTGAGACGTCTAGATGGAAGGTGTTACAGGAAAATGAAGCGTTACTGTTATCGTTACTTTTAACAAATGTTTGAGTTGATTAAGATGAATCACTTACTCAGAGGTAAAACAAAACCAAAGAAACATTACATAACAAAAGAGTCTCAGCCTTAGTCAACTTGGTGTTTTGCAACACAACAGCTACTTCAGAACCGAGAGCATTCTGTGGTTCCCTACCCTTCCTCGCCGACAAACGTGACGTAGAGTTTGTTCCGCTGGAGCTCCTTGCGTGAATACGCCATCACCTGGTTGAAGGTGCCTTCCAGCAAGTGGTCACGCCGTATAATTAACCTGCAAAGGGCAGCAGAAATAAAGATCTGATGATTGAGTCTTGTGTGAGCTTGTGAAGCTGAAGGTAAACAATAGCTGTAGAGAGAGACACTGGTTCTCAGAGAACTTAATAAAATGGCATCTGCTGGTGCACGTGCTACTTGACCATTATGGGTTTTCAGGAGTTGTTCCATCAGGCTTTTCCATGTGCCTCGAAGGTGAATTTCCTCATAATGTCATGATTAGGTTCAAAGTGCTGCTCTACTGCTAAGACTCTCTGCAACAAACCATACATACACATTTATATGGTAGAGGGGGCTGTGAGCTTCCTCTGTATATGAAGTCACAGCTTTCTGGAATTGGCCCCAAACACTTCCGGATTTAATTCCATGAATGTCCATGGAAATACTGCTTCTGTAGCAGAGGAAGCAAAGGGAGTATCACCCTCTGTTTCTACAACACATCTCTCACTCCCTTACTAATCTCTAAAACAACTTAATGAATAGTACTTTTACATACCATCTGTGCAAGAAATCCTTCTTGTTCATATGCTCATGGACATTTTAAGAGCTTCTAAAATATATTTCATGTCTGCCTTGGACCCATGTAGCAGGACACCAAAATGGGTAACCAGCAGCTAGGACTCCTCAACTCTGTAAGCTTATTTTGCTGATGACGTTTGCCTGGAACAAATTGCTTGGCTTTACACTTTTTTTTTCACAACAGATGTCCTTTGGTAGGAAGCCAACCTGAGGCATAAATTCAACCAGATGCCCAGGAAATACCTTAGAAACACACAACACTTTGGCAAAGTTGGATAACTAGATTGAGCACAAGTAGGTACAGACTCAAAAGCCAACTAACAAGACGTATGGAAAGAAACTCTACCACCAAATGAGAGAGAACCCCACAATACATGAAGACTGGCACTGAAGAAATCTCTCCAGTTCAAATCCAGGAGGGCTACCAACACAAAGAACTATGGAAAGTTAAACCTGCATGTGCAAACTTCTGTAGGATCATGTTCTGGTCCTGAGTTACACTGATATGTAGATCCAAAGAATTTGGAGTCATCCCGTCATTACAATGATATAGCTGTTGTTAATATTTGGTGGATGTTTGCCTGGAAGGATAATTCTTCTACTAGCAAACTATAGGTAGGAATATGAACATCCCTGTTAAATAGGTAGGAAATGGGAGTGTAAGAGAATATGAATCTTTAAAAAGTAAAACTTCCACACAAAAGCCTCTTGAAGGTCACTCTTTTGCAGGGTACATGAAGATCTTATCTTGCCCTGATGGTTATGTAAAAAATGCAATCTCCAAGGTGTTTTATACTCCCTATTACTGTCTTAATGGATAATGAATGACAAAAGACAAAGCTATGCCATGTTAGACTAATTGAGAGACTAATACTCACTTAATTTTCCCTGGACCTTGCCCATACCCTTTGGCTTCAAGTTTTCGATAGAAATTGCGCAACTTGGCTTCAAAGTCCCTCCTGTATGGAGAAGGTGCTCTTGCGCTTGCTCGCTGCAGCCCTGGAGGGAAAACGAACAGCATCCTAAGGTGTAAGGGGCTTGACATTCTTCAAAACCATGCAGCTTATGTTTCCAGACAGAACTGGTTAATAAATGTGTTAGGAACTTTTTACAGGTAGACAGTGCACTCAGTGTTATTTTTGTTCTCTCTGGCATCAATAGAGTTGTAGGTTCCTGTAATTCAGTGAGTGCAATGAACTTCCAGGGACCGCATCCTCTTCACTAACAGTACTGTTACGCTCACCTTGTGTGTGTCCTTGTGTTGCCTCAGCCTTTGGCTGTGACTGATCTGAATGGAAACGGAAGGATCAGAAAGGTATGAGAAAGACTGACATGCGAATCTGCCTCTCACGGTCAGTGGCATTTAGGTTTTCTTCCCCTTTTGCACTTTTACGAGATCTCTCTCCTCTGCATTGCATAGGAGATCTTACTTGGCAGGATTAAACCTCTGAAACTCAGAGCAATGCATCTCACTGGAGCCTGGCACCCCAGCCAAGCTGGGAGTCGGGTTTCCCTGGGTTAATCTGACTGTATATTAAACACTTCCAGCTATCAACACAAAATCCCTTTGTGGCATCAAAAAGGATTTCTGTCAGCAAGAAATGCTACATTTCCCTATTATGATTCACACATACAGCAGATTTTTTAGCAATTTGGAACCTGTTTTGTTTTGAAGGCTGCATTCTCAAAGTAGCTGATTATTCTTTTTGTACAAACAAGTGCCATGCCATAAAGGGCCAAAGAATGGATTAATGAAATCCCATTTCCCTATCTCATCACAAAAGACAATAAAAACAAGCCCTTTTATGAGAAATGTGGCAGCAAGTACTCCACAGGAAAGAAAAAAAACCCATCACATTTAGCAGGAGCCCAAAGTATCGTGGTTGCCACGAGGGAAGGACATTACTGTCTCTGCTGGTAAGACAGAAAGGCATATTTACATGGAGCGCAAAGAGAATCCCTTGCAACACTTCTTTCTTCTGTTAGCCTTTTGTTTTCCCCCAGCACATAAGAGAAGGGGTGCTCTCATGGGCTCTATAACCAGGACAGAAATCAGCAAGAAGACAGTGTGCTGCTGGAAATGAGTATTTGCCCTTCTTTGTTTTCACAACAACAGTCTCCTAAGTCACATTTGTGCCAATTTGGATTTTTGTCCTGTAGGAGAGACTTGCTTATGACCTGTCCTGATGCAGACGAAGGGAACTGTATTAACAATGGTGTTAAAACTCATTAATGAAAACAGGACATTCCGACAAAACACTGTCCTCCTGTAGAAAACGGTTTAGCATGTAACTTCTTCACATCAAAAACTTTTCCATTTTCCACCGCCACATCCAGGATTTGAATTTCTCTTGACCATTAATTTTGCTGGAAATCAGGTAATTTAAATGAATGTTCAAAAAGCGCAGCCAAAAGTGGATTTTTTCAGATCACATTTCTGTTGATTCTCTCAAAATGGCCACTGGACACAGCCACGCAGTGAGACTGCAGTGGGGGTTGTGTGTCTTGGCAAAAGGGAGACATTAGCTCCTCAAATTTCTATATCATAAACAATAACTAGAGAGACATAGCACAGCTGGAAATAACCTTCTCAGACAGCATGTCTTTCTGGAAAATATGTTTCCTGTCAAACCTAAGTTAATGGGCTCAACATGGGAGGTCAGGCTAGATGACGAAGATGAACCCCTCAGGTCTTAAAATAGATGTGTCTTGGGAAGAAGAGAAGTTTTTGGAACATCTAGTGGAAGAGACTGAACTTTACAGGGGTACTGGAAGTATTGCAATACACCTTCAATTTGGAAGGTGCTCTTTGCTGCTGTCACATAATATGAATGTGCTTCCACGTCAGTGACTTAAGCTTGGAGTACACCATTCTCTTATCCTAATCCTTTCCAATGATATAAAAAGCAGGAAAATACCTTCTTCAATATGGGCAATTTCTGATCTGTGTTTCAGCTACTGCTAACACTTCAATAGATACACAGCAGCACTGGAAACTGATCCAGCAAAAAAAAGCAGCTGGGATCAATTCGGAGTGGGCACTGGAATTAGCAGGCTGACAGCTGATGCTGGCTCTGAATCTGCCCCTTTCTGTTTATTAGGAGAAATACCACAAATGCATGATTTTGTCTTAATTTCCCCATCTCCTTACCTGGAGAGTTTTGGGGTGATGAACAGGGTGAGCAGCGAGGAGAAAAACTGTAACCTGGATGGAAGGCAGCCTGCAGTGGTATATAGGACATAATATCCTCTTCAAAAAGGCTACATGGAAAAAGTCATAGGGAGAGATTTAGTTCACATTCATCACATGAAGCAATGTAAATATGCAGTATGGTGCAAGTTCACGGTGTCAGATATTTAGGTACATCTCTGAACTCACGGATTCAAAAAATCCATAGGTTTCCCAAAGACAGCCTGGTCACTAGTAATGAAGAACAAAATGAACTTTTAATAGATATTTCATGCTAACACAATGGCTCATCCCACTGATGGAGAGCAAAGATGTGAGTAAACAGGGACACCTTCAACATATTAGCAGAGAGAAGTAAAGATGCATACTCTGTCTCCCAGGCTGTTTTTCTTGGGTCATTTTCATGTAGTTCAGTGCTTTGACTGCTTGAATTAAAATGATGGGAATAAGTTGTAAACTTCTTGCATTAGGCAGTGCTATTACAGCACACCAACCCCACCTGGGTAATGCAACATTTCCCATCTCAGACCAAGACAATAAAATAAGTCCTTATCTGTGCTGAGAAGTAGGACCTAAAGACCAAGCTCCCTGGTTCCAGTAAAAACTGAGGCCTTATCTTCATTACCCAAACAACGCTCACTGCACTGGACATTGAGGTTTCATGCATGTGTGGCAGCACTGCTGCAGTAAAACTATTGATTTCATGAACAGTTACATTATCGTACTGAGAAAGACAAGGGATTTTTTCCTCTCTTTTTTGTTTTTTCTTTCTTTATAAAACAAGATTTTTTTCCATTAAAAGGAAATGTTTTGACCTGATTCTTTCTTATTGCTACTTGATGGTAACAGCCATACTGACTGAGCTGGCTGGATTTACTGCACTGATGGAGGCTGCCTTCCAGAAAGTACAAATTGACAGATATACTCTGGCTGAATCATTTTGGATGCCTATCAGTATGACCTGATTTAACAAAATCTTTTCAGTTATGCTGAGAAAGAGCCAGATAGTTTCTCTGGTACTGTAAGTAATGACATTATGCTATTGATCAAATTGATTACCTTAGCAGAATTACTAAATCTGCATCATACGACAACTTTTCAAGCCCATGTGTACCCTCTGTCCGAATGTAATGGATCTTCTCCCTGAAACATAAGTGATATTATGGAGAAGAGAAGAAACAAAAAGACAAAACCAGAAAAAAAATACCATTATCATGGCATGAACCATGCACAGATTTGTTATTCTTTAGTATTTTGCCAGTTCCTGTTTATCTCCTTATAAAAATGGCGAACATCCTATATGCCTGATTCATTACCTAATCTCCCTAACAAACTTGCAAAAAAAATTCTATCTGTATCACTCAGTTTACTGATCCAAAAGGAAGAGATTTTACTCTCTATTTTAGAAAACAGAATGATTCTTAGTCCTCCAGTTTCATGTGTACATGTCAGGTCACCGACTGCAGATTTTTTGAGTAAGTCTACAACTAAGATAGCACCTTTTGTTAATAGAATTTGCAGTAATATCACTTCCTTTCCCTCTGTCAGTTCCATCTGTCAAATAACACTCTAATATACACTCGATATGAATTAATCACACAGAGGTTATACAGTCTAAATATGTGTTACATGTGTAAAATCACACATTTTGTTATAAGGACTGGGAAACATAAGATAGGATCCTATCAGCAGATTAGGATCATGGAAGATACACATCTATTCCCCAGCCTATCACTGTGTTTCTAAAGCAGTGCAGTGTCCAAATATTTTTATTCTAGTATTAAGTCAAAATATTCTACCTCAAGCCAAGGATATGCTTTAGAACCTTGCAATCAAGGACCATAATAGATGGACAGTTGCATCCTAGGAGTTTGCTTAATATCTGCTGCATGAGCATTAGACAGTAGCTTGGATCACTCCTGGCCCAAGGTATAATCAGCAATGACCTGGAGGCAAAAGGCTCAATATCCTGTTACAAATCTCATTATGCACTGGCTAAGCTGTCTAGTCCCTATCACTGGTCAATTTTGTTCTCTGCTCAAAAGGAGATAAAAGTATTATCTGTTCTCTGGGAAATGAGAATTCAAGTTACAGCTGAGAAAAAAAAATTGTCTGGAATGATTTGATGGTGAAGATGAAAAACTCTCAGTTACAGAAATGTACATCTTGAATACTGAGAGTATTTTTCATCCTATCTCTCTCATTTAATTTGCACGTATCAACTCCTCCAGAAGGGAAGTCTAATCCTTACACCCAAAGAATTCTTTGTCTGGCCCTCAGAGGTAAATGACAAGTCAGTAAGGCTACTGGCAGAAAGCACACTGCAGGAATTTGGAGGTCCTTTCCTCCTTCAGCAGTCCTGCAGCTACACCTCTGACTGCATAGTACAACCTAAACTCTTGGTCAAACTCTCAGCTGGCGCATATGCGCATTGCTGACATTGATTATCACCAACTTAAGTTCTTGGCCAAAACAATTAATTCAGACTTTGGAATTTGAATGAGTTTAAGTTGTACTGGTGATTGGTTCTGCTTTTTCCGTTTTTAAGAAATCTAAAAGGAAAGGAATGGGCATCAGAAAAGAAAGATACAATATAACTACTTTGGACACGACTACCTTTAAGTCAAGTGAGAAAGATTAAAGACAAGAGTACAATCCACTTCATAATAATGCTCCTATTTCTTTATAAAATCTAGGGTGACTACATCCATGACAGGGGTGTAAATCCAACCACAAAGTAAAATCCTGGTTCTGCTGGAGTTACAGGGGTTTTGCTGCTGACTTCCATCCAAACATTCTTTTAACTCTATCTTCTGAAAAGCAAAGCGATAATTGCAGGTGAAGATGGAGTTTCTGCTATTCAGTAATACTTAGAATAGAAATTAGACATGTCACTATTTGCCCATATTTATTTTGGTTCTTCTTGCTTCTTGGATGTCTGTGGAAAACAACTATAGTAACCACACGGATCCTGGTGGTTCTCATCTACTCTTTAATAGTAACAGCTCGACAGGGGGTCCAAGTTCATCTTTTGTACTACAGTTACTAGAATTTGGTTTTCCCCACTACAAAAAGCGCTTCTTGGAAGTAAGGTTTAGCAGTCCGGAAAAAAGCACTACCTGAGTGCATGGTTTCTGGCCAAGCTGGGCTGACGCTCCTGCAGCATCTCGAAAATGTTGGGTTGGCGTAGAAATGCAACAATCTTGTCATTGTAAGCTGGAAAAGGTAAAAACAAATCAGAGCCTTTGTTTGCCATGTCCCCGTGACTCTGCAGGGGCACACTGCACTGCCAGTGAGGCACAGGGCAACACAAAGCAGTGCATGAAGCTGATGAGAAGTCCTAAAATCCACCTTTGTGAGCACTGTCTTGAGAAGAAAAACTTGTCTTACCCAGAGGTAATGCCTCGTGATGGTGCTGGTTTCGAATAGCTGTTACGAGACTATTGCCTGGTCTGGCCAACAGAGTAACTCCTCTGTTTCGAGAGACTTCAGAGGCCTACAATACCAGAGAAAAGGAAAAGAATGATCAAAACTGACCACCAGTAGCTCATCAGTCAGTTAAAAGATTTGTCATCTTTACTTCTGCAACCTTCAGGGTGGTCCACGATGCTGACTGAAGGACAGAAAGCATGCATGAAAATTATAGCTTTATACTTCAGTCAACTTAAAAAAGGCAAGTAATTCTGTGCTTCCTAATGAAGGTACACCATTATCCATAGCTATCATATCTCAGCGCTGCAGTGAAGGCACCAGAATCCAAAAGTAAATGCACTTTAATAAAGGTATTGCAGCGATGGACTTCTCTGGTTCAACAAAAGTAAAACCTCTGTAGTATCACACAGTGTCTTCTTTTAGCATAATTGCATTACTTCAAGGTTTTTACAGCAATGTTTTTGAAAAGAGAAAAAACCCACAACACTGCAACATGTTCACTCAGCAATGCTGAAGGGAAATTTAATAGTGGAAATAACAAGGACGGTATATCTAGGTAGATCACAACACAGAAAAAGGCTGCATCATCCCAGAAGGCTGCCTAACTTGCATAACCCAAAACAGAACTTGAATTGTATACATTAAAAAGAAGAACATAATCCAAAGAGCTGATAAAGGGAGTAGTAAGAAGGAAATTTATCACTGCCCCTTAACTGAGGCACTTAAAGAAAGGCACTGCTCTAAATACTCTACCTAGTGAAGGGAATCATGTCAGGAAGGCAGATACCTTAAAAGGTGGGAAAACACTTCTGTATGAGGATATCAAAAGCCAAACAATGAGATCTGGCAATGTTTGCATTAAGGCATTACTTGCTGGGTAACTTTTCGGAGACTTGTGCAAACTGAGGGGAACCCACCTGTCTCTCATGTTTTCCTCCAGAATACAGCCACAGTGAGGCCAAGAGAGGAATCATAGAATGGTTTGGGTTGGAAGGAACCTTAAAGATCATCTAGTTGCAACACCCCTTGCTACAGGCAGGGACACCTTCCACTAGACCAGATTGCTCAGGTCCCCCTCCAACCTGGTCTTAAAACACTTCCAGGGATGGAGCATCCACAGCTTCTCTGGAAGCATCATAACATCACAGCACTCTGTTCCAATGCTCCACCACCCTCAGAGTAAAGAATTTTTTCCTAGTATCTGATCTCAGCTTACCCTCTTTCAGTTTAAAGGCACTCCCCCTTGTCTTGTCACTACAGTGTGAGGACAGTCTGTATCAGGACAGGATGCATTAGGAATTCCAATTGCCACTCTACTGGGCTAATAGCTGCTCCTTTCTCACTGCACAAATTACAGCATATGGCAATCACTTCAGGAAGAAATCACCCCTACTCCAATATTTTAAATGCTTAGCTCTATATCCAAGCAAATGGTGCCAACTCGTTTTCAGTGGTACGGCCAAATGCCAGGTCTTCTGACTGGATATGCACAAAAACTGGGAAGCTAAATGTGACTGGCAAGCTGTCTTTTGGAACCTGTAAAGCTTAAAATGTTTATATGTAACAAGATACCAGTCAATGCACTTGATACGTGTCAACACACAGGTTAAACAATGAAAAATCTTAACTATTCTAATCAAACACACTGTAATTTAAAACACAAAACTGCTGTGAAAGTGCATGTGGAATGTTCCACTCCATCATTCAGTTATGATTTCACTTGCACCCATCTTCTGCCTTTGTCTCCTCCTCACACCCTCGCAGGCCAACTCACAATGAAAGTTTAGCTCAGGTTTAGGCAGCTTTTCCCCTGTGACCCAGGCATCCACCCCAGCAAGCACTATGTGGCCTTTATGGCATTCACTCCATGCTACGGCAGGAGGACACTCATGTGCAAGAGGTGCCCTATGATCCACTGCCACAGTGGGCACGAGGCCCTTGTGAGAGCAGCCGTTTCTTGGGCTGTCTGTGGGCAGCACAGCCAGGATCACACACTGGCCTGTGACCAGCTGTACTAGTGAGGATGTGTGGGAGGGTGCTAAGGCATTACTAGGCTCAGCTTCTTCACTTCCAGAGAGCCCTGGAGCTCAGGTGAGGATGCCTATTCCTCAGGTCCTTGTAGAACAGACTTGCAAGGGAATGTGGATGGTGGGTGAGCCTGTTTTTAAGGGTGATCGCTGACTCATCCTTGACAAAGACAAATCCTATGCCCTTGTTGCTACACTTAGATTTACTGACCAGAAGATAGGAAGGGAGAAAGGGAGGAGTAACAGAGGAGTTAAACATATATTTCCCATAAAAATTAGCACCAGGTGGTATTTGCTCATGAGTTGGAAACTGCAAGGTACTTCTGCCCAGCGTGGGCCTGGATCCTCCTTTTGCTCATGTCACCATTTCTTCTGGTTAGCTTTCTAGTGCCTGGCCATACTTCTCCTGAAGCAAGAATTCTGGAAGGAAATGTGTCTAGTGCCTGTGAAAAGAAACCTTCACTCTCTTCTTCCCGTCTTCCCAGATCTGGTTTAACAGCTAAAGTCATCTAGATTGTAAGAATTCAGTTCTGTACACACCTCAATATAATAAATTGGTGATGTACTTCATCACCATCCCTAGGCATTGCCAATGCTGTGTTTGGTCTTTGCACATTTACACTTCTAAACAATTTTTCTCTGGCAACACAACAGGAAAATTCCCGTCTGTCTAATTAACTTTCATTTTGCTAACAATTCTCGTTCTACTCTTTTAGCTAATAGAGTACAATTGATTGCTCCAATTCAGTGTTCCATCACAATCGTCTTGTCTACTTTGACTTTCTAATTGAATAATTTAATTTTGATTAGCACATTGTTCTCTAATAAAACACAAAGAGTGACCCCTCTAATGATTTAGTGACCTGGTTCATGTAGTGCAGAGTAATCTGACAGATTTATGTCAGGGTTTAACAGCTTTGAAATTGATACTGGGATGTTGCAACCAGAGTGGAGAGTCCACTCTACTAGAGGAGACTTTCAAGATGTAATACCTTTTCCTGAGCTTTATATCACTGCTGGATTTCAGAGGCCCATTTGAATCCTGCTACTTGCTTATTGTGGTTTGGGTTGGTAAGGAGATTTATACACTGCCATATTCTAGTACCTTCTCTGCTCTTCTTGCCTCTCCATTGTGGATGCTTGCTTCCTTCCTCTTGCTGTCTTTAAAATCTCTACCCTGTAATCATGTATGTTGATTTTCTCTGTAGATGGGAAGTGCCTTAGAGGGAATGGAAAGTGCTTATGAGCTGTTCTGTTTATAGCAGTGGCAGAAGGAAATGAATCATTTAGTGACCTATATTTTAGTTACTGATGGCCACTACAGCTACCTGAACTTTTCTTCCAAAAATCAGGTAACCAAGAGTAGCAACAACCCCCTTTTCCTGTAAAAGACTGATAAAGAAGTGCTTACTAAAGAATCTGTAGCATTTTTGCAAAATTATATATAATACCACTTAGTATCAGTAATCTACACAGAACAATGGAAGTTTTTGCAGAGGTCCTTTATTTCATTACCCTGGCTCTTTTCTATGTCCTCTCTGGCAACCACAACTCCACTGTTCTGATGTCCTTCAGGCTCCTTTGACATATGCACATAACACTGAAAACTGGTGGGTTTTCCTTTGTGGTCCTTCATACTGTCCTGGCGACAGCATCCAGAGGCCACACCATCTGCTCAGCAAAGAAACCAGCAAGGCTGCAGACAGCTGACACATGGCCAGGACAAAGCCCCATGTGTGAGCCTACAGACATGATTTATAGGCCAAAGAACATCCAAATGCACTTGGAGGAAATGGCACGGAACACGAGGCTCTTAATAAGTGGACTGAGCTGCAAAGGGTTGAATATTTTCCTTGTAAATGAGGGACTTTTAGGCACCAATCCAAAGTCCTTGGAAATCAATGGGAGTCCTTCCAGTGGAGCAGCAGACACTTCCAAATGGGAAGCTACTTGACTACGATAAAGAGCTTGACTACGAAAAGGGTGTAGAAGCACTGTGGGACCTGGGCCACCAAGACTGAGAGGTGACTATTTCATTGGCTGATCATGCCAAAATATGAGTGGCCTCAAAGAACAGTTTATGATTTCCCCAGAGAATCATTACTCGAAAGTATTCAATACTTTTGACTCCCTACCCTGTACTTGTTTTTTTGGGTTTATTGCATATTGCTCCTTGCCAGCCTCGCCAGTGGTTGCAAAACCAAGCATATTATTTGGGCTAGGTCATCTGAGCTGCCCAGTGGTGTTTCTGTCCCTGACACAGTGAATCTGTAAGCAAGCCTCAGGCAAGCACGGGCCCAAGCACAAATCATGGTGCAGGTGGCTATCACAGTCATGCCAGTAGTTCAATCACAGCAGCAACACTAAACTGATGGCTGCTGGCAGAGGGAAGGTGGTAAGCTGGTGGGAAGATATGATTGAAACAGACCCATTGATATACTTCTGTCTTCAGAAAATATGGTGCTGTATTCACCCAAGACAGAGAAAACATGCCCAAGGTACTCATGCCTGGTCTGCCTTTGGTCCTGAAGAAACTGACCTCACACCCTGGTCAGCTCCTGATTCCAACCCCACCTGGCAGTGAGAGGTATTCAGACTGGTCCTGCTGCAATAAATTTAGATGCTAATTTCACAAGCGTTTCTCTGGATATTTTTGTGGAAGAGAAATATCCTTTTGCCATAGTTCATCTCTGGTTCTATTCAGCAACAATCTTTACAAATCTTTAACTCTGTGGATTTGCTATAGGACGAATCTGATTGCTGGTACTTTTTCGTACTTAAATCCACAATACAAACATGGTATTCATGCTTCTTTCAATCCTGTCCAGGGCCCCCAGTGATGAAAATCATCCCCATGATACACAGGAAACATATTTAATGTGACTGAAAGCTAGGAGAGCAAACCTCAACACACATTACTGCACTGCTTCTAGGGAGTCTATCTTTTCAGAGCACAGTGTCACAATAGGGAATGAAAAAACATATGAGATATCAGGCTAAGGTATGAGGCTATAAAAAAATTAATGAATGACTTGAGTAAAGCAAGACCAGGATGTCAAATACGGATTCTTCTTTTAAAATCTGTTTTGTCATCACTTCACTTCAGTTATGCTTTACTTATTATTTTATTCTGAAAACCAACAAAATATAAACCAGCAAACTCTGAAATAAACCTTTCAGAAAGACAAAAACATCCCTTATTTTCTCTGGAAGATAAATATTTATAAGGCAGTCTGTGTCAATGCTTTTCAAATATAAGAAGTTCTTATAATTCTAGAGAAGACTGCTGTCAAAAGTTCCTGAGTTGATATGAGCACAGTTACCTCCCCAGCGCTGTAGCTACGAAGTCGCTGCAGATGTTGCCGGTGAGTCAGGTGATTTGGGAGACGTCCATTCTGCAGTGGGATCCTGGGATCTATGAAGGTGGTAGCACGGCTATTGTGGTCAACAAAAAAAGACTGAAACACAAAGAAACAATGGTTTCTTTTAATAAGAAGACTGCCAAGCCTGTGATGGTATTGCAGGAACACAGCAGGAAAACCACTGGCAATTGAATGTCAGAAATAGCTTGGCTAAGTACAGTCCATGGAAGGCACCTGCAAATGACAGGACTGGCCTACTGGAAGCTAGAATAGCTCTTGGAAAACACCTGAAGCTGTGTAGGCCAAAATCATGTGCAATGGCCATGATGCAAACAAGACAGGAGAGAATAATATTATTGGGAAATGCTGCTTTAACCTATCTGGTGGTTCCAGAAGTCAGTCAGCAAAGCTTCATTCGAGGTAGAGACACTGAATCAAATTTTGCAGTCACAACAGATCTGCTCTGGTTCAAACTGTGTTGTCAGTCCAATGCTGCCTTGGTTTTGGTACAATATTCTACAGAAAGCTAGAAATGCTTTGAAACTTTGAAGCTTTTTTTCTGCTTCTAAAATAACTCTACTTACTGCTTGTGTTGTTTAAACCAAACCTTCACAGATTTTGAGTCAAGAAGAAAGGAACTTTTAATAATCATGTAGCCTGACATGCTGTCTTAAACAAGTAATTAGTTTTGCTGGCACTCTTACCTTGCCCTGCTGGTCAGTTTTTATCTCCCAGCCACGAGGAAGCTCCAGTCGGGTATCAGCAAACATGTTGATAAAATTTACCAGGTCTCTGTTGTGCTGATACCGCTCAAAATTACGAGCATCTCTACGAATCTTCAGAATCATATGCTTCAAGCAGGTACTGTTGGTGAAGACTCGATAGGCACTCTATGAGATGGATAACAGAAGTGAAGAAAACCAGTTCTGATGTCAAAACATATTTGGTTATTTCACAGGACATATGCCCAAAGAACTGAAACAAATCCTGTCAGAATCAAGAAACACTTCCATCTCATTGTTTTGATTGGAATGACTACTTTACATGCATATGCAGAATTAAGATATACAATCTGGAAAGTGAAACATCCCACATATTATCCGCAGTTAGCTTGTGCAAGAACTGCCTTTTTAATGCACTTCAAAAAGATGGTCAGCTGAAACATCACCCACTCAAGGTGCATGACGTTGTGCCCCTTTCATTGCTTTTATTGGTCAACAGAAACACTGTGTGTCTGGGCAGTGCCAGAGAGATGCAAAGCCAGCTGTGAACATATTTATGCTATAATTGAAATCAAGATGTGTGAGATAGGAGTCATGAACTTAAGAGGACCCCAGTGCAGACGTCTCCATAGGAGCCTACTACCTTTTTCATGGTGACTATACAGCCACAGGACAGGAACAGACACTTTTAACTGTCTATTTTTGGAAGATGTGAGTTGTTTCCTGGAACTGAGTATTTGTTTCTGCGATGATTACAAAGCCTGTCACATGGAGACATTTCCATGAGTCAAATGAATGCCACCCCTCAGGCAGCAAGTTGTATCTCACAACAGGCATTAAATACACCTCTTAGGGGAATGTGGCCCGATGCAGTTCAAGGGAGTGAATTGATCTGATTGCAGAATAGGGGCCCAGTGAACTGTATTTGTTGTTACCGTGTGTTCAGCAACAGAGCACCACAAAATAATACTTGTGCTGACAACACACAGGCCATCCACAGGCTACTCTTGGAATCTTTCACTTCAGGGAACAAGCTCCTCAAGAAAAGGGTAGGAAACTTCACAAAAATCTCCTGAGCCTTTTACTAGAGAGAAAATGAGTGCCTTGGTTTACTGGTCAGCCCAAAAGATTGAATTAGAGTAATAAAGGATCACTGGAGGACTCCTGTCTCCAGTGAAGTGACCTCCAGTGTGCAGGCCTGGAATATGTCCAGAGAATCTGACCCAACAGCTTTGAATTCTCAGTTTCTATATACATTTAGTTCATTTTAACCACTATAATGCAATAAAACATCAACAAGTATTATCTTTATTACGTAAGGATTTATTGTGGTGGCACCCCTGAGAACACTCCCTGTAGCACAGGGTCCCTAATTATGGCAAGGGTTGGTAAATGTTACGAAATCACAGAGATATGATCTCTGCCCTGAAGATATGACCTGCTTATAACCTGGGAAAGCTCCAAGGTCACAGATTTTTAAGATCCCAGCCTACTACATAACAAAAGTTGTATTTTGATCTAATGCATGATCAATGACTGTCTTGAATATCTCTAAGCTGCATTAGGGAAACAAGGAGTGTAATGTAGCTTTATCTCTTCATGGAAATAAAATATGTATAAAATGAGAGCCTTTCCCTTTTAATTCTAACTGCTGGATAATATTTTCCAATCCCAACTTCACTGGCATAATTAATAGCTTGAAATTTTAATATGAGCTTGTGGTTAAAATATTACACTCGTGTTAAGGCAAAAGTTATGTGGGCCATTATTCCTGTACAAGTGGTATCTGTATGACCATTTGACAGATGTTTCAATAGATTATTCTGGTTCTCACATTAGAGACAAGTTTTTAAAATAAAACTGAAGGCCTCTTTTTGCTTTTTTTTTCATTTCAGTGAGTAATAAAATTGGGATTTAGTCTCTTGTGAGCTGTTCTTTACACAACTATGGAAGCAGTTGCTCATTTTTCCAACAACTATGCTGGTCAAAAATTATATTGCTCCCAGCTATAAATCATCATATATCACCCTGCCAATGGAAGAAATTATCTGCACTCCATAACCTAGTTCAGGGAATGTCAGATGAGCTAATACATCCCTTCCTCGGCAGGATCTCATGGGTGATAATCTCTGGCAGATGCTTGGAGATGGACGGCTGGCTTCAATCCATGAAGTGCCACAGCCAAAACCTGATGTCTGCAGTTAGCTAAAAGGCTGTGCTGAGGCAACTCTTAAAGTGTTTTACTTTTGTTTCCTTTGGTAAAGAAAGGTCATTGTTACACCGAAATGGATTACTTTCCAAATATTCAGAAGCCATGTGTATATGCCTTGTTGAACTACATTCCAGATATGGCAAACTAGGACTGCCTCTCCTTGTGGGACTTCCCTATCTGCTTTGTCCTGATTTTTCCACTCCACATCAGGTTTGCATTAATATGTGTGGTTTTACTGCACTAATGGAAAAAAAAGTTATTTGAATTTTGAAAATTTGCTTTCATTTGTGCTTTTTCCAAAATAACTACAGTGACTCAAGTCAGTATTTCTTTCACTCAGTTATGCCTGCTCCCTTTCTGGGAATGCAAATTGCAAGAGTTAATTTTTTTCCCTCTATTTCCCTGAGATGTGGTGGTATCTGAGTAACATTTCTCAGGATGTTGGATCAAAAGGCAACAACTTCACTCCCTGCATCAACAGACAATAGAATTGACCAAGCTGAAACCAAGGGTTCCTGCTTGTTCTGGGAGGATAACATTAAAGAGCTCCTCTGTACCATGGAATCTCTTGTGTAAGGCAGAATCCCAGCAAAAGCCTCCTTGGAGCAGCCTGGCTGTAGTATCCCTGACCTCGTCTGGTGCTCAGAAAGGACAACTGAGCCCCAAGTCACACAACTCAGATTCACTGTGCATTCTCCCTGAAGCTCTGGGACTCAAAATTCAGTAGTGCGAGAGAGCAAATCACAATTACTCACATAGTTTGCATGCAGCACAGTGAAGAACTCAGGATTGGTGATGAACTTCACAGCTGGAGACTGCAGCAACAAGGTGATTTTTTGAGAATTCACAGGAGAAAGGGAACCTTCCCTCCTAATCTCTGGACAAAAAAACAGCGCACAGAATCTTATTAATGCAGTGGCAAGCACAGTCTATTATTTAGCCTTTCAGAAACAGCTGCCAAAGTGATGATATAAAAAAAGTCACCACCTGCCCAATGCACCTACCTTGGCATTCCCAAGACAAGCCTGCTGGCAAACTGACAGATGTCCTTACGGTTAGTGGTGCAGTGCTTACCACAGCAGGGCATGAGCTAGATGGTTTCCTGAACTGTAGCTTATGAAACTCTGTGTCAAGGCTGCTGCTGTCCCTAAATATAGAGTGACCACAGCAGTTTTCACCAGCTGATGGTTTGGTTCAGTCACCCCGGTCCATTCTGGTTCGCCCCACTGCTGATTTTAGAGAAATCACATCTCCCAATCCAGCACTGCCCTTTATTTTACTTGCATTGTTTTTGACAAGTTCAAGGTTTTGGGGACTTGTATGGTAAAGAAAACAAAACCAGACACAATTGGATTATTTTTAATCTGTATCAATTCATGAAGCACAGGAGCAGAACTGAGCACTGAGAATGTAACTCAGTAGAGGCAGAAACTCTTGATGTTCTGTAGCTACCAGAAAATTCTTCCTACCATGGGATTATGGCTTGGGTGTTCCGGCATTTTCAAATAAAGCCAAATTTTACTAGCAGTCTATGAAAATTGCATGCAGATGTCATCAACAGAATAAATACAGTTTCCCATTTTTTTCTTATCAATTATAACTTCTTTTTTCTTCCTGCTGCACACATCATAGTATTTCATCCATATAAAACTGCAGACTGCATCAATTGCTGGAGTTAACTTGATTTATACCAGTTTAGAACCTGGATTAATGTGCCTAAATTGTATTCCTTCTGACATTTTTAATTTAAATTAAAAGACAAATAACAAATGTATAATACTGCAGGTTTTTCTTTCCCTAATGTGTTTACACCATCATTGACCTTCTAATTCTTGGCATTTTATACAATATCGATGTTTTCTTCTAAAAGAAAAGCAATTATTCTACAGCAAAAATCATTTCATAATAACTTATGATAACATTTATCACACTCATTAGCTCTTTGGGTTTAAAACAAAAGAGTGCATATTAAATAATAAACTGAACTAAATACTTAGTGGTGGCAACTCCTATTAAATTACTATTTTATTACATTATCTAAGATACTAAATGATTATACATGTTACAAGTAATGGCTACATTACTTATAAATACTAATAATACAATGTGTACCTCATTTCCACTTCTCTAACACAGAGAACTGGGATCTTCTTATAAGATCCACTGTAGGTGAAAGTGTCCCTTTAACTGCAATACAAAAGATGGCTAGGAAACTTTGAGCATCAAATGTTAAACATCCTTGGCCAAAATTGATCTTCAAGCTAAAAACAGCTAATGGATCAGGAAAACAAACAAAATTGAATATTTTTCTAAACTTTTTAAAAAAAGTTTATTATTTCTGTGTGTAACTTTTGCTATTCAACATGGAAAACTAAGAAAATTCAAGCAGATACTGTGTTGGTTCTTTCTCATTACCAATGCTATTTACAGAGGGATGGCAAAAGGATAGCAAGAAGTTGGATTTACTCATGGCAGACAATACAGAACACAAAGTTAGGTGAAGGTAAGAGTGATCCACAGGAAGACAACTGGTTAATTGCTTCGCTAGTGCTAACAAAGCAGGGAGTTATTTTTGCATGGCCTTAAGTTGCACAGTGTGCACTAGACTGATTGCTGGTATTTCCTACCTGAAACAAACATTTAAGACTATGGTTTCCCAAATGTTTTGAGAAAATAAGAGTGTGACTACTACCAAAAAGAGTAGAAGAGACCTCTGCCATCCCATCCTGCCTTGGGTACACATTTTCCTCTTCTGCTTTGTAGTGACACTCATTCTTGTCTCCTCGTCTAACAAGCCAGATGAACGATCCAACCATGACTGTAAATTACAAGCACAAGAAGCCAGGCTGTTTTTCAGGCAGGTCAGTTCTCCACTCTGGTATGGGGTCCTGTCACATAAATTAGTGGTGAGCAAAAAGACAGCTGTGCCTTCTTTGGGCACAGCCCACACTTAGGTCAGCTCACAGCTATCACAAAAAAACGCAGCTTTCAAAAACACAAGTATTTCATACATGATGCCAGGGCCACTGCAGGTGCAATCACATGGGCAAACGTGGTAGTGCAGAAGCCAGGCCTAGAAAGAATAAATTGCAAATGCCCCAAGCCAAAAACCACACAGCAACAAAAATAACACAGCACCATTTTTGCAACTGCTTAGGTGAATAGTATGCACCCAGTAGTTGCAAAATGCCTTTTCCATTTTAATTTCAAATGGCCCTTTACTAAGGCAAAAATGCTTTGTCTGTCTTAGTAGTTGTTAAAAATGAACTGATACTGTTCTATCCAGTACCTGTAGCTTCACGTCTAAAAACTGTATCTTCAGGTCTAATTATCGTGGGGTTTTTTTAATTAACTTTTGCAACCTGGTATAATAAAATTCCAGTCTCCCCAGGAAATGCAGATTTCCCCAGAATTGAATGGCACTGAACATGCCACTCAGAAGCTTTGTTTCCCCCTACCTGGGCTTGGCTGGGAAGGCTCTGCCTCAGAGTCACTTCCTCCTCCAGTGGGAACTCTCTCCACCCTGTTGTTTACCACAGCATCATCTTCAGTCCTCTCTGTTGCGATGGTTCGCTGGATGTTTTGGTACCTAGATACATTCATAGGAAGGAACAACAAGCTTTAGTTAACAGAGGAGCTTTCTGTTGCTTTCTGCCTTAACAATCAGCACTGTTTCTGAATGATTCCGATAGTTGTATCTTCAGTGTACAATAGAGCAACAGCACAGATGAGGAACAAATAGTCTGGAGTGTTTTGCATTCACACTACAGAAATCAAATTCTCCTTAACTTGTTCACTTACAGATGAATTGGTGAACATGTTTTCTTTGGTTCTACTGGCAAACTATGAATATGTCTTATATATATTATAAATGAATTTTATACAGAGAGAGAAAGAAAGAAAAGAAAAAGAAAGCATAAGGAGAAAGAACCAGAAAGAGAAACAAAAGCAAAGCTAGAAAACAGACTCTCTTAATTATTTTAATTCGTTTTTATTCCATCCCAGTATTTTTAATCCTTATTTCTTCATAGCATTTCCATGTGTATTTGAAACAGGATGGCTTTATTGCCTGCTTTTAATCTCATCCAGCATTGTTTGTCTTTCATTTTTCTGATTTACACTCTTTTCTTTCCTCAGTTCAAGCTCTGACTTACAAATTTTACTTACTTTCTCTCTATTTCTTAATGCATACTTTATTCTAAATTAGAAGTTAGTCATGAGTTAGTTCCTCAAAGTGACACAGGATCATTAAAGACAAGAGTTAGGGTGTGGCTTTTTGATGTCTCAAAAGACATCATCTCCAGTAGCTCACTGCAATCCAATCTCAGGCAAAATGGCTTGGGATAATTAAGAAAAAGAATTAAAGTTTTAATAGATTTATACTAAACTTTCACAATGTTATGTGTCCCCCTCCAGTACTCAAAGTCATTTGAATCTACATTTAGTGTATATTCTGATAGTTTAAGAAAACGTCCATCTTTACAAGGAAATTCTGATAGCAGGTTTTGCAACAGCATGAATTTACTGCAGTTTTAAACCCTCTGTTTTAGACCCACGTTTTACAGCTTTATTCACTTGACTGCAGGCAACTGAATGAACTTTCCATCCCAGTACTGGAGGAGTTTTACAACACCCACATGCAATAGAAAGGAAAAAAAAAACCTAACCACAAAACCCCCCAAGTTCATATAATCAAGGGATATAAGCACACATACAGAAAAACCCTGTACCTTCAATTTAATTAGATGGTAGGAAATCCCCACTGGGAAACCTCAAAGAGCAACACTAGCTGTATGCCAACAAAAGGCTATGCATTTCTTTTGCATCTCAGTACTATAAAATCACCTTATATAAATACCAAAAAATGCCAAAGTAACTGGAGAACACATCGAAAGTGCAAAAGTTATGGGAATGCCTTTGGAAATTTCAGTCTCCTTTCAAAGTGATTTGTCAAAGAAACAGAGGTTAAGACATACCACGCTGTGGCTGTCCTAACTATGATGGTTATAATTTCTTATGCTATTATCTTTCAAACTAGTGCATAGACAAATTTAGACATACATATGCTGCAAAGTATCCTTTCAATAGAGCTTGAACAACAAGGGCTGTTATCTACTTGGCCAACAAGCAAGCAAGTCAGGTAGTGCTGCAGAAAATGAGCAAGCGCCTTTAAAATTAAAGTATGGATGTCTCTTTGGTGTTTGCCCAACACCTGGATTCCAGTTTAGCATTCCCTGTATCCTCAAGTGGCTCGTACAGCTAAAGGGAAGCTTGGAGCACAGAAGGAAAGCAGGACTAGGTTTAATCACAGCTACCGCGTTTTTTTTCAAGCTGAATTGCCAAAGCTTTGTGGTTTTGGCTGGGCTGGAAATACCAAGCTTCCTTGTAATATTTTGGTCTTTCCATTCCTTTCCACAAATTAAACCAGGAAGCCAAAAAAAAAGTAAATTTGTTTAAAAAGAAAAGTCACCAAGCTTTTTCAAACTGCCGAGTGATGTTGAGTCCAAATTTTGTTTGAGGTTAGAGCAAAAGTTCAGGCTGCTGCTAATTCTATCAGCAAGGTCTATGTTTGCTGTTGCCTCACCTAAAATGATTCTCAGGTGTGTTTGCTGAAAAACATTTCAAATCATTAAGTTTGAAACAAAACAAAAGAGTATTTCTAAAATGAGTGCTTAAAACGTAAGTCCAATCCTCCACAGTGTTGATAATAACTAATGAAAAGTAGCTTTCCTGACATTCCTGAAACGTGGAGACATGAAATATCTGAAATTAGACTTAGGACTACAATAATTTTAAAAAATGTAACCGTCAGGTTAAAACTACAGAAATTACTTGCTATTGGGCAAATGCTCAGGAGATTCAGTATGGAATCCCTTTTATTAGAATCTTAGGAAATGTTCCAAACTTGGTAACAATAGGAGACCTTTGTGTTCAACTTCTCAAATCAACAGAGCTCCTTGGAAAAGAGTAGGGAATCACCAGCTTTCTTCCTCAGTCACAAGAAGCCATGACATTTCATGTTTAATAAACTGCAAAGTCTCCAATGGAACTTGCACAAGTAGAGATCTGCCACTGCTGAAAACGCTCCATACTTCTCCCTTTGTAACTGGATACATGAATACTAAAAATTGAGAGATTCAAAGAATATCGATTTTATTAACTCTCAATTCCCAACCCAAACCAGTGATAACCAAGTCATAACCAAGACAGACAGGCAGCCTATATGGAAACACTGAATAATATGAGGGAAGGAGGTCAGAAAGACAATGCCTACCTTTCAGTTTCTGCTGCGATAGCTGGTTTAATGATTGACCTGCATTAACTAACAGAATGGTAACTCGCTCTTATAAGCACTTATTCCTTTCATGGTTGTGCTGCATTTACATGAGTTCAACCTCCACCAAAACGGGAAAAAAAAAAAATTCTGATGTATGCCCACAACAGCTTTCTGGTTTCTGTGGCAGATAACCTGCTTAAGTGGCAGCCAAATAGTCTGAGCTTTGACATGGTTAAAATCCCTCTTAAAGACCAATGCTAAATGGCAGAGAAGTCATGTAAATCCCTTGAAAGAATCTACATTAAACATTCACTTTCTTTAGGGGTTTTGTTTGTTTGTTTATATTAACATGGCAGCTTGAGACTTTATGAGCAAAGCTATAATGAAAACAAATACCGAGCAGGTTCTCTCACTTCTGCAAGACAAAACACATGTTATGAAATACTACTCAAAATAATGAATTTTGGTAAAAAAAAAGGAAATTCTTTGAGAGCGTGTTGATGGTGTCAGTTTAAGCTGGCCCAGTTCTCCCAGACTGTCTCATTCAGGGCACAGCAGCTCCCAAACTAATCAAAGTACTCTGAAAAGAGCACTTTAAAACTCTACATCCTTCTGTCAGTTGCAGATCTTTCTCTTAGCACAGGAAAAAAGGTCAAAAAAGTTTTGTGGCATTTTACATTCCATAATTAAAATATAATTTCAGTCTTCCTTATCCTTTTCTAGAAATGGCATCATTACAGTGAACAGGGAACGAAAAAAAAAACCCAAACCCTCTTTTTAAGCAAAAAAAGGAAGATTTTTGACCAATTGTTTATTTTTTTTCTTTCCTCTTAAATTCAGTCTAAAAAGCAAGCATGAGAAGAAAATGGTAAACAAATCTAAGTGTGGACTAGTCAAACAAAGCAATAATACAAGCGACGTTAAGAGGTATCTCAGCCAGCCCAGAATGAACTGACAGATTTACAGGGCCCAATGAAACACTAAGCAGACCTGTCCACCTCTAGAAATGTGCACAGTCCTATTAGAGAAGGGCTTTGCCCTGGAAAAGGAGACAGACCTTTCAACAGGCCTAATTAGCTTGAGTAGAAATGCCACATGGGTATCGCAACAACTCCAGTAGCAGTCAGGTCCAAAAACTCCGCAGCACAGCACTAGGTGCTAACCCATCAATACCACTCCTACAGTTAAGTAGCAAATGTGACTCCCTGTTTTGGAAGAACACTCCCTTCCCTTCTGGTAGTTATTTCAGAAAAGTTTTCCAAAAGCCTCCTTTTGCTGTTAGAAACCCACCATTCTTTTTTGCACCATCATTCATCCAAGAGCACTTCTCTTATGGGCGGGTTTGAGCAGCACACACCCACAGCAGGCACATCAGCAGGCTGGAAGAGAGCTGCAGGAGGGACAAGAACTTGGACAAGGTGGGAGTCAGTGTGGTGCACCGGAGAAGGAAGGGAGCTACTGGAGCAGTGTGGAAAAAGGAGAGCACAGATGTCAAGGGAATTCAGGTGGAAATGCTCACCGGCGGTTCAGCTGCTCCATTTGCTGGATGGAGCCAGATCTGTGGATCCCGTCCGGCGTTGCTGCGGCTGTGGGGCGCTGCCACGTGGTGGTGCGGTTGACGTGATCCACATAGAACACTCTCCCGTGGCTGTCTATCCGAGCCTCCCAATCTAGGGTTGGAAAAAAAGGAAGGGGTGATCCTGTCAGTGTGATGCCTTCCAGAAAACCTGCGTGAGGGAGATATATACAGACACACATACATACACAGACAGGGTATATGCACACAGGAGATACTAAATATATATATAGCCTACATGCAATATATATTATGTGTATATATTCAAAGCACACATTCAAGTGTGTATATATATAAACTTATTGCTTGTCTATATACACATATATGCAGTATATGCATATACAGAAACATTTCATACACAGCACACAGGTAGGCCATGGAATTCACTACCACAGCCCATGAAAAACTAGTGACATAGACGGGCTACATTTTTAAAAGGATGAGGAAATTTTTCAATTAGTGATACTGCTTGGCTGGATTCACTGCAGGTCGGAGCAGCCACAAAGAACCGACCCTGACAAGAAGATTACACCTGAGCTAATATGGCAAATCCTATGTTTTCTTTTTTTGTTATGTTTCAGAACAAATGTTTCATTTCTCTCCTTTTTGCAAAGTGGCTTCAAAGGACACCATACAGCAATTAAAGGCTTCACTGAAAACTGATCACAGACTCTTTGGACATACCTTAGAAATCTCTCTAAATAGAGTATTGCTCTCATGAATGCAAACTAGATTGAGAATTCGCAGAATAATATTGAGCCTTCCATTATTATTGCTTCCTGCTACTGTTTATGTTGTCCCATGATTGAAAACTAAAAATTATTTGGTATATGATGGCTTGTGGAAAATGGTAATGTTGATAAAAAAAGCATTTGGAACAGGAGAAATTCAGAAGTGAGTTAGCTAGCAAAGCCACGTATCAAACTGGTTGGAATGCATGGAAAAGTGGAATAAATTAGGCTTGCTAGTTTCATATTCCTACATGACCCATCAGCTGATGACATATCTATGCAAATACATGCACATACTTTCTACACAAGTTTAGATGCAAACCTCACTCGCATTCACACACAAATGCACATATGGTGATTACCTTTGAGGGCAAACACTTCCTCATATTCCCATATTCTCACTATGATACCATCTTCCCTGACGAGTTCACTCTTCCTATGGTTTTCTATAATCAAATTCAGGATCAGCTGAATTTCATACTTTGTGTATTTCATTTCCTATTCTCTAAGAGTAGGACTGAAGTTGCACCTCTTCCTACTGCATCTGGAAACCTGTCCTTCACAACCAGTTCCCGTCGCCTGAATGCTGGCCCTGGCTAAACCCACTTCCCATATTTGATCCCAGACAAGTGTAGGCTGTCTGAAGTCCATTGCTAGCTGCCCCTGACAGCTGAATCCCACAAACCTTAAAAGATGGGTGCTGGGAGTCTTTGGAGAAATTTTCTGTAAGACTCCAAGACAAGAAGAGCCATAAGCACACACATTGCTTCTCTCAAAGCTGACTGCAAGTACCACAATCCTTAAAGACACAAACCCTATTGTCACACCATGGGTACACATGCAGCGTCTCTCACTGTGAACATCACTACATAATTTAAGGAGAGGACTGTCTCTTCCTCCACCAGGTAAAGTTTCCCAAGGATGTGGTAGCTGTCCCAAGAACAAGATCGCAGCTTTGTGAAAACCATGTCTAAAACATAAGACAGTGAAAAAAAGCACATCAAGTACAACGTATGCACACTGAGGTAAATCATACTGACACATAAGGCAGGTCGAAGGCCAGAGCCTTGCTGAGCATGCTGGCACTGGTGGCAGGTGTACCACTGTGGGTGGGGAATGGCCTTTCTGGAGCTATGCATTATCTGCAATACCCTCAAGGGAATAACCTTGGCCAAATCAAAGGTAAGACAATACAGCTCAACATCATGAAAATCTTCATTTTCCTTGCTGTTTTCTGGCAAAGGAGAATCCTAGCCCTCACTTCACACTACTGTTGTATCTCATAACAAGTTAAGAATGATACAGGTCGATGGACAATTAGAAGCTTGTAGGCAGTGCTGTAGAACCACACTCTAGACAGCCTACAGAAGACACCAGCTGGTCATATTGGTCTAAAGCCTGCTGATGGACACTTAGCAAGAATAAATATATCCAGTTACACAGCCAAACAAGGTTTTATAATCCAGCCCTGTGCACTACCAGCTCTACAGGCTATCTTGCACTGTCTAATTAAATACAACTTAGAGTTCCTAAGCTTCTAAGCACGATATTTGGAAACCTAGGAGTAAGGAAGCTTGTCCAGAACTTGGAGATCACAGTGAAAACATCAGGTCAGACTGGATTACAACTTCAGGAAGGCTGTCTCTGTCGGATGTGTCAGACATACAGCAGCAGTATGTACAGACATGAACTACACCTGTCAGCGAGTGCTGCTTTATTCACTGCTTTGTGGGTATGTACACCTGACACCATAGGCTGACACTGGCATGCTAAAATATTAGGAACTGTGTGTCTCATGCTTCTTGTAATAGCATTTCTAGTCAGCTGAGTAACTTTTCTTTTGGTCACCTGAGAAGGCTGTCAGAGGGTGGCAGGTACAACTTTTGTTGTACGCAGGTAGCAGGTGTACTTTCTACCTTCCCATAAGACAACCTGTAAGTCACACAGGTCGCTGAAGCGGCCTGCATATGATACCAGATTTATGGACAGATGGATGGATACCTACACAGTGAGACAAACAGACTGACAGGTGAACAGACAGGCAGAACTCTGCTTCCAAGCTGTGCTCAAGTCCCTTCATGCTACTTCAGGGGCAAAGGTGATCCAGAAAGCAGCCAAATTTCCTCAGGGTCTTTTGTTATATTTTCCAGGTAAAATAAGACTGTGACTACTACAGAGCCAAACCTCTATCAAACCTTCACAGTAAGAGCATGCTAGAGCACGGGCTAGGGATGCGACAGTACTGGTTCTGTTCTCCAGTGATCCCCCCTCCATCAGCCAAGTCATATTTCACAGCAGCCTCTGAAACTGCTCTGATTTATATCAGAAGATACCACTTTTTCTGGCAGGAACATCAGGGCAAAGAAAATACATAGTCTTTTCCTTTCCAAGCTCAGCCACACCTTCGGCAAAGAGCAGCTCTGAACTGGGCACATGTATTTTTCTTGGCTTCAGTTCTGTAGGGATTCCGAACACAGGAATAATAAGAGGTGACTGGTAATGCCGTCATGAGGCCATGCAAACACTGCAAATCTTCTGTTAATCTCATATCGGACTTAGCATTCAGACTGGTCATTATGAAACTCCTACCTAAATGATGAATCTGTTCTACTTTATTTTCCCAAATAAAACTGTCCGAAATTAAATTTCCTCCCTGAGACCAGCCGTTGTGGGGTATTGATGAAATCAAGCTATTCAGAAAACTATTCAAAAGAGAAAGAAGACTGTCCAGAAGATTCTCCATGACCTAAACAAAATCAGTCAATGCTGAACTGGCAGCACCGGCAGATTACCTTCACCTCTACTTATAGATAGAAGCTAACACTGCACGTTAGAAGTAAGCCAGCTTTGATCATATAACTTGAGCTTAAAATATAAAGTTTCTTCCTTTCACATCATTGAAGAACTATTTATCTAGGATTAAGAATTACTAAAGGCACTGAGATAGTGATACTGAGTTTAAGGAGAAAATATTTCTAGATTAAGGCTATGGTTTTCATTTTGAAATTACAGTAAAATTCCATGAAGAGTTTTTGGAACCAGTTTCCTAAGTGATATTATTCAACTCAACTTTTTTTCCCACCCAAAATTAACTTAGTACAGTCTATTCCTGTTAAGATCAATATTTTTAAGCCCACAGTGTCAGCCTTTATTGTAAAAATGGTGTTATATGCTAACGCTGAAACAAAATCCTACAAAGAGATATCACTTCTGTACGTTATCATCACATATGCATTTCATGTCCTTACACCCTGTTGTGAAAGCACTTGTGAAAACCAATGGTTTTTGAGGATAACTATAAGAAAGAGCAAAAATGTATTAAATTGGTGATGGAAGAATATAGAATAGATTCACAGTATACTGTTTACCCAAGATGGTGTCAGTGTGCTATCATTAAGTCATCTAACAGGGAATGTGCCTGATCCACAAAGTGCTGTGGTAAGAGTGGGAGGAAGAGAAATATTTCCCTGTTACAGAGGTAACCGTTCCCATCTCATCATTCACTGGCAAGCCACAGTGGGACTCTAATAAGACTTCATTGGGCTAAAGGCATTTCAATCATTCGTGCAGCTGATGCCAGCATCAGGGCTATTTTCGGCTCAGGGAATACTGACAGCATGGTTGGCAAATGATGAATTATTTGTCAAGGGCACCATAGGCCAAATAAGTGTGTTCCCGTCTTGGGCTCTGAAGAAAATAAGAGTGCTTTGTTTATACGCCTGGTTGTTTTTGTGAAGCACTGCACATTTCAGGCTGTGAAATCCTGTGCTCAGTTGGAAGGTGATCAGCCGCAGGTTGCAGGGCATAGAGTGCGCTCTGCTGGGCACCGAACGCCAGTGCAAAAAGCAGGGTAATCCTCCGGGAAAACATGAGGGAAAGGCTACAGAGACAAGTAAAAACAACTCCAGCAGTGGCTTTGGTGGTAAAAATCCCATATTTGCAGTCTGAAAATCGATCATGCTACTTAAAACTCTCTCACTTCTATTCAATGCAAGTGTAGACTTCACTACAGTCCATAATGAACACAAAATTCACTGATTATGAAATCCAAAGACAGTATAACAAGCCCACTGCACATGAGCTGCCTTTTCCCAACTTCTGCTGGTGTGGGTCAGATTTGGACCCGTCTGTTCCAGGAGCATCTTCACTGTGAAAGGGCTGCTCCTGGACCTGCATGCAGACCTGACAGACCACAGGGACTGCCATCCCAAACCATCTTTGGTTACAGAAAACCTGGAGACAAATGTTACAGAAAAATCAGAGTACTTTGCTGACACACCACCCAAAAAGCCTTATAGTAAGGCTTCCAGAACAACTGACAGATCCCAATCATTCAAGTCTGAACACACTGACTGGAAATAGGAAATAATATTTTCATTTCAGGGAAGAAGACGGACCATGGCAGAGAGGGAGGTTATGGAGCTTGTCCAAAATAACATGACAACACTTCAAGTCAGGATCAAATAAGGGAAACAAAAAGGCATATTGCTTGGGTTCTGAAGAATGTATATACAGAACAGACGGGGTTCTTTAGAAAGACATACTGACCTCTAGACTGTTTGAGTTAACAGGAAAAGCTGAAAAAATGCAATAAAATAAAAAACTAAAGCTTACTTGGTGGAAGAGGCTCATCGATAGTTGGGTAGTGATGATGGTCAGGCCTCAGAGAAGGAAGCTGGCTGACTGGCTGAGAATTATGGAGTAAAGGACAATCACCTACGGACAAGATATTCAAGACATTGACAGTCATTCACTGTTTTCACAATGTGGTTCAAAAAATGTGCTACTGTAAAACAAGTGATTATTTTAAAAATAGGTTAACCCGATGTATTAGCATCTCTGGGTATTCCTGTTTTCAGGCACTATTTTAATAGCAACTCATATGGCAAAGAAGTATTAAAATAATGCAGTCACATCTCTTGAGGCAATGCTAAACTATTATGGGCCAGATTCTGGACTCACAGACACACAAGTGTAAGCGATAGAAGAATCAGGCTTGATCTCTGAGAAATACTGTTCACGTACAACCAAACTCAAGCTTCTGCAGCAACTGGCAGGAACATGCAAAATCCTGTTTCCAACTTTTAATTCATTCCATCAGTGGAATACAAGGCTAAAAGCTGCCTTGGATCTCTCTCTGTTTTTCAAAAAGATCAGTGGCTGCCTATGTGGACTGTAATGGCAGGATTTTGCAGTCCCTGCAAAGCAGAAAATCATCCCCTTCTATGGGTATTTTTCAAAATTCAAAGAGTCCATCTTGGGTTGAAGGAGGGAGAATGAGAGAAGGACCAGGAACAGGTAGGAGACAGGTGGTAGAAGAGGAGGACAAAAGATAGTGAGATATAGTCAGGATCTGAGATAAGGAAGGAAGACCTGAGATAGAGAAGAGGGAAAGACGAAGAAGAAGAAGAAGAAGAAGAAGAAGAAGAAGAAGAAGAAGAAGAAGAAGAAGAAGAAGAAGAAGAAGAAGAAGAAGAAGAAGAAGAAGAAGAAGAAGAAGAAGAAGAAGAAGAAGAAGAAGAAGAAGAAGAAGAAGAAGAAGAAGAAGAAGAAGAAGAAGAAGAAGAAGAAGAAGAAGAAGAAGAAGAAGAAGAAGAAGAAGAAGAAGAAGAAGAAGAAGAAGAAGAAGAAGAAGAAGAAGAAGAAGAAGAAGAAGAAGAAGAAGAAGAAGAAGAAGAAGAAGAAGAAGAAGAAGAAGAAGAAGAAGAAGAAGAAGAAGAAGAAGAAGAAGAAGAAGAAGAAGAAGAAGAAGAAGAAGAAGAAGAAGAAGAAGAAGAAGAAGAAGAAGAAGAAGAAGAAGAAGAAGAAGAAGAAGAAGAAGAAGAAGAAGAAGAAGAAGAAGAAGAAGAAGAAGAAGAAGAAGAAGAAGAAGAAGAAGAAGAAGAAGAAGAAGAAGAAGAAGAAGAAGAAGAAGAAGAAGAAGAAGAAGAAGAAGAAGAAGAAGAAGAAGAAGAAGAAGAGGAAGAAGAAGAAGAAGAAGAAGAAGAAGAAGAAGAAGAAGAAGAGAGTCACACAGTGCAGAGGAAGTTTTTAAACACTAACATTGTATATATGTCCATGTATAGAATCACAGAATGGCTTGGGTTGGAACAGACCTTTAAGATCATCTAGTTCCAACTGCCCTGGCACATCTAAATACGAAATAAATGAAACCTAAGCAAATGTCCAAATTCACGTTCTGTTGAGAGGAACAAGTAACTTAAGATCAAGTCAATGTTTATAGAATTCTTTAAGAACCTAAGAAGTTCTAGTAGGGATGAAAACGCATTCCTTATCCTAGACTTAACATGCTAAAACTACAGGTTCCAGAACAAAGACTCCTTCTTGGCTTGTCTTTAAAATCTTAGGAACCAGGACTATTTATCCTACTAATGGACGTACTTTCATATTGTGTGGTAACAGTTTTTGACTATAACCTCCAGCTCCAGGAAGGCTTGTTAATACGGACACACTCCGAATTGCATAAACATAATATTTACATGCATCAGAAAGAGGTAGCTTAGCAAAAAAGATACAGTACGCTGAACGGTTCTGGTGATGTTGGGAATGCTAAGCCAAACTCACTGTGTACTAGCTGGTTTAGCTCTCTTTAATGTTAGAATCTTAACAGCCTAAGAATGAACACTTTGTAAGAAACCCCAAACATATACCAATCAGACATAAAAAAAAAAATTGCCAAAAATAATTAAATTTTTTTTTCTTGAAACAACCAACAACTAGAAGGCAGAAGCCAATTTTGTATAAAACTGTAAAAAAACCTCACACCACCCAGAAATAAGAAAAATCACTTAGACAAAAATACTCCCTCTTCTAGGTGCTCTGATGATACCGTATGGCCTGTTAAATGTCTTCATTAAACCACCTGTGTATAGGCGTATCTCACAGATGTATCTGCTGCATGTTTTGAACAGACAGCAGTTACATAAGTTTATGACTCAGTGCTAAAAGTCCATCTCTCACAGCCTTCAAAATTGTGCTGTTACTACAGGTGTTGTAGCACCGACTACCAGATCACTTGTCTATGTTTCTTTACTTACCTCACCACAATTGACTCTCCCCTAGTCAAGACAGTTATGCCAAGCCAGCGGAAGCATGGTAGTGTCAGTCACCTGGAGTGGGTGGAGGTGACCACATCTACTGTATTTGTAACAGCTGCCAAGTCGTGAAGCAATGTGCACATCGACTGAGGCACCCCCGATGACACCGAGGGAGTGCCAAGAGCTGGGCTGCCCTTCAGACATATGCTCAGCTAAACAAGGCAAAGCCACCACGGACACTGCAGTGCCCTTTATGGAGGCTCAAGTCTTGGTGCTGCACTGAATTCATATGCAGAAGACACCCTCTCCCACCACATCCCCTATCAAAAGCTCACACAGCCAAAACAACCACCAAAACTGTAAGTATGGTCTCACACATACAAGTGCTCATGCCCCCTCAGGTATACTTGCACGTAAATGCTGTTCACAAGCAAAGGCTCTAGCCTGCAAGGAAGGAAGCTGTGTTTCTATGCCTGTGTACTTCTGAAAATTTAATTATTTGTGCTAGATTCTGCTCTATAGACTCAATAATTCCCTAGTCCCAGCTATCTACAAAATATTTACACAGACTGGTGTGTATGGACACCCTCACACCTGTTTTTCTGCAGGGGTGGGGTCTGTGGCAAAGGAAGGTGTGAGTAAATAAATTGGGAATGGAGAAGGAAAACATAGATGAATGCTTTAACTGGAGTTCCGCAGTGATACCAAAATAGGTTATCCTTTTGCTGCCATTTTAATTTGGTGTCACTTATAGAGGGAGGCAGACAACTCAGAATTAGGGAATGCAAAGACTACCTCTTGACCTTGCTGCATGCTCCTGAGCTGCAGCTGAGTCCTTTACTTCTTCAGCTGGAGAAAAATGATACACTAGCTGAAAAAGAGAGGAGTGATCATCTCCCCTTCTTCATGTAACTGCATACAACAAGAAAGGAGTTACCAAAGGGAGGGACTTAATGTAACCGTGAAGGAGTTGGAAAAAATAGTACCTAAATTACAAAGACAAAAAAAAAATCATATTCTATCTCTAGGGAAGGATAGGGAGATGAGAATTTTATTTAATATAGTAAATTTCCAAAGTATCTAAGAAAAAATATAAATCTCTGCTGAGTTGCCCTAAGCTCTGTGACATCTGAGGCACATTTGTATGACACTTGGGGAACTGGAACAAACGGGGCTTGAAAACTCTGTTTGTAAGAGCTTACAATTATGTATGGCTAACAAACATTTACAGAAACTAGTCCAGACCTTTATCTGGTGCAAACTGGCATATCTGCCCTTTGACAGGCACAAGCTGGTCCTCTCACTGACTATGAGACATGGCGGCACATCAGATATGTGATATGGAAAAATCCCAGGAAAAAAGGAATGAGCTGGTGGATGTGATAATGCTGATCTGCCACATAACTACAGTAGCTAATCTTGATTTTATAATGATGCATGTATTTCTACAGTAATCCGTATATACGGATCCCTACCTGATTTAGTTGGTTTTGCTGGGATTTTTAAAGACAGGCTTAATTATCCAACCCTCCCTGATATCTGGCCCAGCTCACAGCCCCAGAGTTTGTAAGAAATAAACCGTGAGCTATCTGAAACCTCAATTATCTGATGCCTTCTGTGACATCTAGATAATCAGGGTTGCCCAGCGCATCAATTCTCAGGATCTAACCTTCTCTTCTGCTGCTTGGACCTGCTACTGGAGTGTCTAGACCCTCTGTGGCTCTCTGTGGATTCCCACCATGAGCTACTAGTTCATCTGGCCACTGGGAGGAGCCATCCACTTGTTCCCTGTCCAGCTCAGGGCTCTGCACTGAATCTGGCACTGACTCAAAAGCACTGTTCTCCTCCTCATCATCATCCTGTGAGGAAAAGACCGTGCTCTCAGAAATCTTTGCGCTGTCGACAGAGGAGAAGCGCGTATGGCTGGAGAAGCGATTGTTACTGTCGTAGCAGGAGGTGCTGTAGCACGAAGTGCTGTAGCAGGAGGTGCTGTAGCAGGAGGTGCTGTAGCAAGAGGGGCTGTAGCAAGATGTGTCGCACGCCTCACATTCGTTGTCACCATTGGGCCTGGAGCTCGACTCGCTCTCACTTCCTGTCCTGGGGGGTTCCTCATCCAGCAGCCCATCATTCAAGTCAGAGAGTTGCTCATCCAAGGTCCCAGGAGGCACCGTGCTCTGGCTGAAGTTCTCTTCAGCCTCGTTTTCCAGAGGAGGCTCTGCTGCCACAGTCTCACTCTCACTGACCACCTCCTTATCCAGCACCTCCTTGACAGTAGACTCCTCATCGTTCTCCCTGCCATTGCCACCATCTTGCTCTTCCTCCCCATCGCTGCTCATCTGTGCTGAGGGCAGGCTGTGGAGCAGGTTGTGGATCCGTATGTAGTGTGTGCGAGGGGTCTCTGGCTCACCGCAAGCAGAAGCTATGACTGTCTCAAGTTCAGACACAGGCAGGGAGCACGGCCTGTTTTTCCTCTTTGCTGTGGTCCTCAGTTGTAGCTTGTTGTCTTCCTCCTCCTGGGCTGAAGCCCCTTCTTCTTCTTCTTCTTCTTCCTGACTCTTCTCTAGGTCTTTGCCAGCACGCACATCTGCACTCACCTCATCAATATCTACTGTTTCTATGCTGGTCAAGACTCCACCATCTCCCTGAATACCAGAATTGACTTTGTTATTTTCCCTAACTTCGGTCTCAGGAGGAGACATGCAAGCCATCAGATTCGACTGCTCCATGAGGTCCGTAGCACTCAAAGAAGGCAGCACTTCTCCTGGGATGGATTCCAAGGGCTCAGGAACTGGCACCGCATCAACCTCCCCATCTCCTGCTAGCTCTTCATTTAAGCTGTTCTGGTTGACTTCCCCAGGTGGTTTGACAGCCCCTGGGCTATCGACACTGTTCACACTGTATCCATTTAGCTGTTCTGGAGCTGCACTTTCTGAGGTCACTGTGTTGATGCATGGAGGCTCACCGAGGCTTTCCTCTGTGGGGTTGTTCACAGGGCTTTCCGGGAGGTCAGCTGGCTCAGGATCTGCACTAATGGAGACCTCTTCATCATCTGTATGAGACAAGAAAAGAAATTACGTACTCTTTTAACAAGAAGTGTTGACTGAACCAGAGGGTTGGCTGTGGGGGCACAAGCATCCACAGCAATCCGAGAAAATTAAAAGCATAAATTACAGTGTGAAATGAGTGGGCAACTGAACAACTATCAAGAAGTGCTGAGGTCTTTTGCTAGGCAGTCTTTGCACAGTGGATTTAATCATGGGTTTACTCATGGTGGTAACCTGTATGCAGCACCCTGCCTCCTTGCAGCATAACCTGAAGGTAACACTTTCTTGAAACTCCTCTTTGAGCCAAACTGGCATCAGAGGAAATATTACGGGAATCAGGGAAGTCTTCCCTGAGATTTTAATGACATTCGTCTTGTCACACTGAAGCTGGGAAGACTCCACAACAGAGAATGTAAAAAACTCTGTTTGCCACCCCTGAAAGGCGAAAACTTCCCCCAAAATATTCCTTGATGTGATCCTCATCTGTACCACCTCCTCTCAGATGTCAAACAACCTGGGCTCTTTCATGCCATCCAAATAATCAAAAGACAGAAATGAGGGTTTTCCAGCAAGTGAAAAGCAGTGATTTCCAGCCACTAATACAGCTGCTGTTGGCTTGACAAAGTGTAGCAGAGAGCTCAGAGAATCCCTGAGGCAAAAAAGTCCCTGAGAAATGCTATTGAGACTGTGACACAAAAACCAAAGTTCAACCTTAGACCACCATGACAGTCACTTCCAAATAACTACAAAAGAACATGAATGAAAACCAAACCAAAAGGGAGGGAAGAAGTGGAACATAGAACTACTTTTTGTTTTACTTTTTAGTTTTTCATTAAAAATAATCAAATTGAGAAATTTTCTAATTATCTTTACTATTACGTTCTCCATTTTTACTTATAAAGTGTTCAAAGGCAGATGACTCTACAAATAACAGCCCATATAGCACTTTCACTAGGGCAGGTGATAGAGAAGCAGATGCGACTTTAGTTTTCCACTCTCTTCTCTCCCAGTGATGTGGTGGAGTATTTGGAGCAGCCCAGAACATGAGAATATGAGCCACCAGTAGCTCTATCTTAAGGGGAAACAGAGACGAAACTGTGACTCACAATGCATCCTGTGATGGGGGACTTTATGTACTTCCCTTTCCTCATGACTGTACCTAAAGTCCCAGAGCAGCCAGGAATGAATTCAGATTTCTCAAGAGAAAGAATGCAAACCAAAAAAAAAATAATTCTAGAAATCTAGAGAAATGATGGGTTAAGACTGAGAATTACCTGGATGGATGGAAGAAGTTATCTCAAATCGGAACTGCAGCTGGCCACTGACATGATCTGTAGGAAGTCTGCGACCCAGAGTGTAGCTTACAACCCTGTCCCTGAAAGAAAACAAATATTGTCACCATGGACTGTAACCTACCCTATGTCTACTGTGCATAGATAAATCTGCTGTGTCCTACAAAAATATGTAATAAAATACATAAAAGGCTATTCATCCCAGCCATGAGGGCATGTTGACTTGCATACAAGAGAACGAATGGCAGAGGAGAGGACAATGTCTTCAATTACAATGGAACAGCTGAGTGAGTAAGACAGGCTGCTGGGATACACAAGCACATATGTATAAATATAGAGAGAATGGTGAGAATGAAACTTCTGCAGTATGGGTATGAAAATATCGACATGGGAAGCAAACAACTCCCCCTTCAGCTACTGTAACAAGACTGTGCTTCCCTGCAGATCTGACCATCTACCTTTCCATAAAACCTCGTATTTCTGTACTTTCTTCCCTTCACCATGTGCATAAAACTCAGCTTTCCTGTTCTTGCTTACAAAACCCTGTGCAGGCCAGTCCCCGCATAACACCTTCTCTCTCTAAACTGGCTGAGTGACTGCTCTTCATCTCTTTCCACCCCTCTTACCTCTATGAAGCTGAAATATCAGGAGAACACCTTCCTGACAAGGTTGATCAATGACTCCATTCTGTCCTTGTGCAGGTCCCTCCCTTTGCCACACTTCATCCACCCCTCAGAACAGAATGAAACTATAGAAGAGATTAACTTCCCAGCTGCCCACAATGAGGCTGAATCAATCTTTGCAAAGCATTTCTTCAGTGTAACGGGTTCACTAAATAGTAATATTTATACACCTTTTGAAGAAACACAGTTCACTTCCAGTTGGGCCAAATATACTTGCTAGCATAGTTTCACATGCATCAGAAACTCATATGAATGAGACGACCTCAAGATTTGCGTATGACCTCTCTGAACTTGTGTGCATACTTCTCACTGAGCTTGCCTGAGATTTAAATGCCACTATGGTATTAAAACTGAGCCAGATCTAGTGCAGGTTGGAGGCACTGCTCTTGGCAAAGTACATCCTCAGATAGACAGTGTTTACAATAAGGAAGTAAAATAGGAAGTTATAATCAGAAGATGATGAGAAATCTTCTCATACAGAGAAAAGCCAGTGATACCAGTTACAGGATTCTACCTTCCCCAAGCTGTTCTTGTCCATCTGGTTTCTAAAAAGCTACTCTATCTTCTCTACTTGAGAAACAGGGAGTTATCTCAGTCCCTTCTGGTAGATTCAGCTGTCAATATCACAGCCAGTTTCTGAACCAGCTGTTCAAAAACACTTCCAACAAGCTCATTTTTCCGCTCTTCTGCTGTACTGAGATCCAATTTTCAGAAATGCCTTCTTGGAAACTGCACTGCGCATGCTTTCCTCAGAAGATGATTCTTTTTCTCCCTTGCTCTTCAAGGTCTGAACATTAGAGGCTTAGAGCCAATTTTTTGGCTTTGTCTGATTACTATCCATCTCTCTTAAATTGGTTTGTGTTATTTTGGCAGCATACACTTTCCCAAGACTTTCATGCAATGGGGAAGCGGGGCAGCGCTTGTGAGCTCAAGGTTGTTCCTTGGCAGCAGGGTAGGATCAGAAAGCATTAGTTACAACATGCCACATATATATTTTTATAGTATTTCCCTTTTCCAGAAATTAAAAAGAGGAGGAACAGATCTGGCATGATTTTAGCCCATAGTAATTCCCTGAAACATGAAAACAGCCTGCCGATAACATTAAAAGAATATTCAAATTGAAAATATTGCACTCTCCAAATCTGCAGCCATGGTACACAAAAAAGTCTTCTTTCCTAAATGCCAGCTCTCACATTTCAAAATGCCATGCATAGTTATAGAGGGAATTCTGTCTGGCCCATAGTCCTAAAAATTCTAATTAAGACCAACACTGTTTATCAGACAACTGCCAGTTTAATAACTTCCCCTCAACACCATTATATCACAATAATGATATATCACCAGGGACTTCAGAACAGCAACACACTAGTTAAACAACATAAGCAGCAAAATTTACCCTATGGCATGTCTTTCCAAGAGGCGCTGAACCGGCATAGAGAGTTTTCCCAGAAAACGTTTGATGATCGGTCGGCTCTTCGCAAATTTGTCTTTAACTTCTATTTCCAGGACATCCGTGGGCAGGGAGACAAAGCTGAATTGCTGAAAGAAAGGAAGGGCACAGAACAATAAGCTGGTGGCTGGGCCACAGCAACACAGAGTACCTCAGCTGTGAGGCACACCTCAGCATGGAGAAGTGAGGATCTAGTGAGGTGAAGGATACATGACCACTCTTTTCAGATACACTTTTCAGACAGATTGTTTTGAAATATCTCCATTTCTTGTTCATCTCTGCCCCAGCTCAAAAAGGAAGAACTCTGAAAATACTATTTATCTGGATCAGTCTCCTAACCTGGTTCACGCCATAGTCTCACAATGAGCTCAACCAGAAAGCAAGCCATGGCACAGGCTACTGTCACAAACAATACTGGAAAAAATAGGAACAGCACCATCTAAAACTGCTCCTGTCACCAAGTGCATTGAAATGTGTTGACTGCTGTCTCAGCTGGTCTGGTCATAACAACACCGATTTATTTGCAAGCAGTATTTCAGTAAGCTTTTAGAGACTATGTGCATGCAACTCTGGGGTAGGAACAAGGAGAGCGATATGTTAGGTTACAGGAACAAGCATGGCAGCATTAGGGCACCTGGAGATGTCTAGATGTCCCAAAGCTCAATTTAAAAATAGTAGTGAAAAGCAAATGTATTAGGTAACTTGGCCTTGCTTTCTCCTAGACTGGCTAAATTTAGTACAGGTATGGAGCTGGTGACACAGGTCACAATAATTTTTCCAAATATCTGCCACTACTAGAATATCATCAAACAAAAAAGCACATTTGTGCTGTGGTGCACAACAGTACGGAAACTGTCAAACCACTGTTCACCTAACTGAGAGGTCAGTATTGATCTAGAAGACAACTTACAACTAGTAAGTGAATACTGAGATGGATGAAAGGATTTTTCTAGCTTCCCCCCTGCCAAACCCAATCTTCACAACAGAATCATTCTCTGGGTTATCAAGGCCTGGAGATAAAGCCCTAAATCTCTTGCTCTACTGAATCATGATCTTATTCAGAGACGCTTAGTTTAAACAGCTTCAAGTGAAACCAGCATGAGTGGGATATTCTGTTAATCACACCCTGCAAAAATGCAAATAATCAGAGAAGTACAATTCAAACAAGAGACAAAGTGTTATTTTCTTCTTGTTTTCTTCTACATCTTTGCAACAGGCTACCAATTAAGATAAATGCACCAAACAAGAGAACCTGAATTCCCCATGTATACTGAAAGTTGCCTTAAAAAATAAGTTGTCTTACTACTACTGTTTCACCTGCTAAAAGTCTTGTGTAACTGCCAATTCATGACACTTGAAAGCAGAAGAGGGGAATTAATTTTTAAATGAATTATTGTAACATAGAGCAATTTGCCATTTAATGAATTCTCCATTATTGTGCCGCTGACTCCTATAGTGTAAAAGTCTCTGTGAGGTGGAGCACGCGCACACACAGGTAAAGAGGGAACTGTCCACGAGTGAAAGATAAAACACAGGTTTAACAATCCGATGTCAATATTATATTGTCGTGTGGTGCAACTCTGAAGCAAATCAGAATCTGCATGGAAATTTACTTTCATAGTATCACATGAAACCAAGTCTGACAGCTCCTTCCTTGCACAGGAAACATATGACCTTTTCCAGAGTAATAATTAGGAACTGAGCAGAAAGTATGGACCCAAGGATCAAGATTTATTGGAATCAGCCAAAGAAAATGTCCCTTTTCCTTGAACAGCTGTGCCTCAAGACACACAAACACCAGGATATTCCATACAAATTGTAAAATCCAATTGTATTCTGATTTCATCACGTGCCAACCCATTGCATTTTGGGATACTAAGACTGCCGTGGGACCAGGCCCTGGTCCATGATCACAGTTCCCAAATGTTTCCTATAGGAGCATGTTCTCATGCATAAAACCAGCAGCATTTTGGAAACACAATTAAGCCTTTAAAGAGCAGAAGTGTCCTGTGGCAGAGCTCAAAGGCTTTGCCATTTGGAGGCAGCTGTGGTTCGAGATCAAAAGTGAACTCACTGAAACGGGTTTGGACACAGCTTGTAAAACAGCAATCATTTTACATAATTCAGTTTTCCATTATCTAAGCACTTGCTCCTGCTGTTGCTCTCATCTAGTATAAATCTTATTGGGCAAGAGTTTTCTAAGGCAATTTCCGACTGCAGGTGCCTCAGGCTCATGTCATTCACACTGAAAAGCCAAAAGGAATCCTTGTTTGTACAAAAAATGGGCCTCTAGCCCTCTGAAAAAATGGATCCCAGCGAAACACCTTGGTTGGAGAACTCAGAGACTTACAAATGCATTTTCAAAAACCACCAATCACTTTTGAAAACATGTTTCATGTGATATTTAATGATGGGAATGTAATCTTAGGATGTGGAAGGAAATCACCATCAAATCCTAGGTTCCCTCTCTTCCTTCACCATCTTTTCTGACAAGTGCCAGACCCTGTACCTTAGCCGCAAAATATTGATTGCACTTACCCTGTTCAAAGCCTTGGCCTTTACTATCCTGCTTGGCCTCTACTGTTATATCTATCTGGAAGAGAAAGGACTCTGTGTTTCATGGTCTTATCCAACATAACTAACCTTAAGTAGTAATATATTACTGATAGAATAAATTAAATCCTTTCCTTGCCTAATATTTGCAAATTATCACACAGCAATGGCCACTTTGTGAAAATGACAGCATAAGCTTCATATAGAAGTTTAAAAAAAAACCAAACCCAAAATCCCAAACAAAGGAAAACAACCCCACCAAACCCCCCAACCAACCAACCAACCAACCAACCAAAAACCCAACCAAACAAAAAGACACTGATTATAAATTCTGCAGTACCCTTGGGTTCACACTCAGGGTTGTTGTGATTAATAGCTCATCCCAAGGAGGGGTGGAAAAAGGAGGCTGCAAAATCACAACAGAGATAAAAATCAAATGTCTTCAGGAGAAGGGAAGTTTGATGTGGCTTCTAACGTGCCCAGAAACTTCACCATTGACAAGCAAAAGAGCTGCATTTTAAGAACAGGTCTGCTGACATTTTTTGATGTTACTATTACAATTTTTACTGTAAGTCTTTTGTTATTTGGAACTTTTCTTATTATTACAACTCCTAGTGTTACAGAATTAACTCAGAAGTTCAGCTTTCACATTAAAAAAAGTATAACACTCATAGTTGCAGAGGAAAAACAAGAATACAAAAACTTAGCATAATGAGCCCAAGCATATTATTTTTAAAAGACTTACGATTTTTTTGACAGTCATTATTTGAAGCCAGATTCTTTTATCTTTTTCAGCTGGCAGTGACTACTGGATATTTTTTTTTCACAATCTAAACCAGCAATCTTTACCCTGTATATTTTCACTGGGGCCACAGCTCACTTTGTGGGCTTGTTCATTGGTTGCTTTTATTTTTCCGCACAAAAGTTTAAGTTCTTTGAATCACAACCACTAGTTCAAACCCTGCAAGACTGGTCAAGAACTTCATGGCACTGATGCCATGATGATTTTTTGCTTTTTCATATACCCCTCTCATATACCCTTTCATACACCCTCTTACACAGCTTTGCGTGTATCCTTAGTGCTTTTAGCCCATATACTTGTAATTCCCCAAGTCTGATAACTAGCTTAGACCCAAAGTTCCGTTAAGCCAGGAGACTAAACATCTTGGAAACCTTGACGTTGGGTCAGAAAGCCCCAGACACCAAGGTCCTCTCCAGAACACATTCTGTAAACCAAGATAGGCCCATCCAGGGGGAAGGTTCCTCAGGACGGGGGCTTCTCTTGAGCCTCTCATTGGGGAATCTTTGATAGATATGCTAATGTGCAAGGTCTGTAACTGTATACGTGAATTACCGTGTGTGTGCATTTCGGGGTGGGCATCCTGGTGTGCATCTTTCGGGTGTGCACTTTCGGTGTGCATTCGGGGGTGCTTTCTACCTGGATGTGGTGCACCAGAGGATCCTTAAATACTGAGGTAAAACCCTTTTTCTCCTCTAACCGTGTTTGGCTTTTAATTCTAAGCCCAGGGAAAGGCAACAGAACCTGCTGGAATCCAAAGACATTAAACTAAATTTTACATTGAGACTAACTGTAGAAGAGTATACTGAAGTTTGCATAAATGGGCTTTTTTTTCACAGTCAAAAAACAAAGTGAAAGTATAATTTCTGGCAGTTTTTAAATTCTGCTGTCATGACTTAACTTGTTCCAAAGCTTTATCCTCTCCAGCTCTTCAGAGGTCCACCAAACTTGACAATGGCTTCATGGAAATGGTTTGTGACTCTGTCTGAGCCTTTTTTTACTTGAATTAAAAAAACCTCAAAGGAAGTAATGGTTTCAACACAGGTGCTAACTCATCTACCAGAATAGCTACAGTTTCAAGTCTAAAGCCCGAGAAGAAAACTTTGTCTAGTGACTGATTATGTGTTCATTTGGATAAAAGCAGACAACAGGGCACCTGTAAAAAACAATTCACAACAATCTATTTAAGTAATTACTAGAACTTGTTTTCACTTGATCCACAACCAAAATTCAAGTAAAATGCATTGTATAAAATTTAGGGAACAAAACTCTTGCAAGTAATGGGCAGACCCCAAATTTATATACCTACAGCAGTCAGTGAATGAACAGATAACAAACAAGAACTTAAATCTCTATTCTCTGATTAGTCCAAGCCAGTAATTACCTACAATGTTGCATTAGCACAGTGCATTGTCCTGTATATCACACCAACTTGGTGCAAAACGACTCTTAGAACTTGAGACGATACTTGACACAGCGCACTCCACAGAGGAGACGGCAGATTGCCTCAGCAGAATGAAATACCATTAGGAATAACCTGTTTCTCACAGAGGGCCTGGCCCTAGAAATAGCCTCTGACCGCACCTTGTCACTGTGGTATCTGATCCTTACCAGCTAGGGATGCAAGGGCTCTCCTTTATAGGAAAGATGAGGAGGTACTCCACTCAGGAGGTAAGGAGAAAGGATGAGGTAGTGAACCAGCTGCCCCTGCATCTGGAAGAACCCCAGACTGAAAAATCCCCAGACTTAGAGGCTTTGGAAAAGAGCACAGACATCCAAAGGGAAAAACCTTTTTATTTTCCTCTAGAAATGTGTTAGGACTGTTAGAGGAAATGGTTGTCTGTCAGATGTATTCCTAAAAAGAAGTTACAATCACAAAGTCTGAACACAAGGAATGATTGAAGATCCCTGGTATACTGGGGAAAAATAGCACTTGTCATGAGCTGCAGAAAGGAGGCCTGGTGGCAGCTGATGTTTCCTAACCTCTGGAATACCTTGGCCGTGTCTGCATTAGGAAGATTAATGGTACAATGTGAGTGGATCTGGAGAGAGAAGCAGCTGCTGCTGCGCACCTGACTACCACATCCAGACATGTTGCAAGGGTTTTACCAGGGTTGGTGGCCTGGATTGAACTCCCACCTTTTGTCTGAAAAGGGCTCAGTGCGCTCCTGGAGCACATCTGTTTGCTTCCCTTCTGCTGACAGTCATTGCGTTCGTGCACTTCAGGACTGACAAGCGGTGTCTTTAGTGGGGGCAGCAGAAGATTTGCTTTGAAACAGATCTCTTGAACAGAACACAAATACTATTATAGATGGACCCAGTGAATTGTGAAGAACCATGTTCAACAGAACAAGTTAGTATGTGTATTATTTTCCCAATGTCTTCTTCAATTATTTCCTTTTTAGGGTGTGATTGCATCTCTCTGGAATTATGACTAGGAGGAAACAGACTTGGTCTAGATGCAACGTCATTACATCTCTCTACTTTCCCTACTTCTTCAGCCATTTGTCAATGCCTGTCCCACTTGTTATAGTGGCAAGAGATGCAATGACTGCTTTGTTGCCACACATTTAATGCAAAGAGGGAGTAGGACAGGAGAGAGAGATCCTTTTAATTCCTCACTAAGAGAAGAGCTGCAGCATTATAACATCTTATTAGACACTGAAGAATCTGTACCAGGCTCATCCTTAAAATGCCCCTGCCAATGGACAAGCTTTAGCTGATACTTTCTCAGGTACCAAAAATCAACAAGCTATTATTAATTATTTCCAGAGAAATACAGAAATGGAGGGAGAGAAAAGAGCAAAAGTGGCATGATAAAGAAAATCATAGCAATATATTAATATATTAAGTCTTCTTGGGTTAAGCAGTGTATCATCAATTTGGGCTCTGGTCAGTAATAAGTCATTAGGATTCTCCTCTCATTTACACAGATTTTACAGAGCTGCCTCCTGCAAATTCACTCTCACAAGAGACATAAATCAGAGTCAAAGCTACCTAGAATCAGCTGAGACATTCATATTCTCACACCATCTCAACGATCTAAATGTAAATCTGATTTTACATCTTCAAGCACGATCTATAAACACTGTAGTAAACACCACTGAAGGAGTTTCAGATAGCAACCTACTTTTCAGTGCCCATTTGCTTCCAGATCCAGCAATGGTTTTACAGACACAGATGATTAATTTAATTAATGTGAACAGATCTTGGGGGGACCTTAACGCATGATATATAAGGTAAAGAACAAAGACCCATGCTAATGCTGACCTGGCAGAATGCACCTGTATCCATTCGTAAGATAACAGAACCACTCCCAGAGCTTGGAATAGTTTTCATAGAAAGCCATCTACTGGTGATGATTCATTTCCATGTTTTATTTTTACCAAAGTTGTTTGCATCCTTGAATACAGATGGATCCCAGTGACTCAACAGCAATATCAAGGAAGTTGTCAAAATGAACAGAGTATGTCCATTATCACCAATTAAACAAGTTATGGGCAAGTCAAATTCTCTAAAAACAGTCAGTATAGTAATTGGCAGACAGTATAACAAAGTCAGTATAATAAAGGTAGATAAATTATACACTGGTGACAGAAGAACTGGGTTCTCGATTTGGAGTTGAATAAGCAATAGAATTAAAAATAAAATTTATTTGTGATATCCATCATGTACGGGGATGATATAAGCATGTATGGGGATGGATGATATCCATCATGCACGGGGATGATAAAAGGCTGTGAATTACATTTGATGGATGAAGATGCATTTATTCTTTCAGCTGAATATTTCATTAGTGGGTTTTGTTTCAAATACTCCAGTGAAACAATTACAGTCTTAATGCACATGACACTCTCCGTCTGTATTACTCTGTTCTCCATGCAAAAACCTCCTCTACATGTTACTACCTTCCCATACAACACTACTTACACCAACAGCTGGATAAGATCATGAAGAATTCCAGTTTCTTAAGCTTTCTACAGTACTCCTCAGTGACAAGACAAAATACTGCAGAGTCAGTAGTGCCAAGGGCAGAGCTCCACTGTTGCCAAGGGTGGGGACATGCCTATGCCTAGTGTGAAACACTGGTAGAACACAGCAGTGACTGCAGGGGGCCAAATCCAACGCAGTTCTTTGTTCTGGCATGGCACAATTGTTGGGGGATTTTTCCCTACCATACAAGGGGTGCACATAAATACATGTTGATGTTCTAAAGTCTGATTCAATCCTTTCTACTGAACTCCTTCAAAGTCGGATAGGGCCTTCGGCAAATTGGCTTTCTGGATTTCTCCCTCAGATTCATCTCAGAACTGTCTATGAATTTATTAGCACAGCAAAGACTGAAAATATTTGAAGACACTTATCAGCACTAGTATACAAAGCTAGCAAGACTGATAGTCTTCTAGATGCAGAAGTTGCAAGTAAAATGCAGTTCTAGAAGAATGTAGGAAACCGAGGGGTTAAAACTTCCACAGACAATGACGGATTTGACCTTAACCCTTGGAGAGAACTCGGGTTGATGTGATGACAGGACAGGGATTCTAAGCAAAAGAATTACAAACCTATGTTTTTGTAGCTATAAATAAGAGAGTGTGTTGAGTGAATTGGTGGAGGGTTTTAAAGTATAGTGGTGTGATTTTGTAGTTTAAGTTAAGAATTCAGATGTTACAATAGAAGTATATGGGTGTACGTGACTTAGCAGGTAATTGGTAGAAAATTGATGCACTGCAGTGAAAGTGACCAAAGGTGATAGGTTATCAAGTCAAAACAAAGTTTCGTGTTAATGGCTTATTGGACCAGAAAGTTATAAATTGCTGTGTAACCCTGAAACTCGTGACTATCTGCCATTACGGCGATTTGTTACTAAGCTCCACGGACTCTGAGACTGATACCTTGTTTGTTATTTTAAGTAATAAATCGTGTATAACTGTGATAGTCCCATCTCTTTAGTGGAAAGCCCGACCGAAAAGAAGCAGAAACAGAGAAAAAACCCTACAGAAGAATAATGCCTTAAAAAAAATCTAGATGATTTTTCACACCATAACTCATTCCTGAAGAAGCTAAAATTGTCTTGGGCTTTCACACATCAGTCATCAACAGATATTAAAATCCGTAGCTGTCAAGCTACAGCCTGTCTGTGCAGCCAATGTTTTACTCTTTACCCGGACATGTGTGCAGAAATGTTATACAGTGAAGCTACCACCTGCAAGGCTTTACTCAGACCTGATGACACCTTTGGCGAAACTCATACTAAATTCAGGATCTGGATTTCACTTCACCTATATATTGTTTTTATGCTTAGGTGTGAAGGCCTCCAAGGTTCTGCAGTATATTCTTTTGTATTTGCCAGCAGAAGGGGGAAAAGCTTATCCAGGTTAAAAAATAAGGAGCTCAATCAGTGTGATGTTTCTGTTGCTTTTGTTTTGGACTTCTCTTGAAATTACAGAATGATTCTGTGAGACCAAGGTAGGATTGTCAGCGTTCTAGTGTTCTGAATAATAGATCAAAATCAGATCAAATATAACCCACACTTTAGTTTTACATTCATACTGTTGATTCAAATATATTAAAATATCTTCAATGGTTTTACTCCATTCTGGAAAGACTTGGCTTTGCTTAAGTATCCCCTGCTTGTATGACTCTAGGTTTGTGCTCCATCAGGTAGCACCTGTTGTATCAGCCAACATAAAGCCTCTAGAGAGGCTCCTAATAGCCCCTTATTGCCTGACCTGGCTACACTGGAAAAGTCTTCTTCAGTCCCAGAACTGCTGGGTGGTCTATCACACACCAGTTCAGCATTCAGGATCATAGAATCAGTGCCCAAGTTATAACTCTGCATTAAGAAAAGCAGTCAACAGACCAGCACTCAAGACAGTCAGCTGCATCTTGGCATTCCTGCAGGCAGCATCCAAACCCAGTTCTTCTATCACTGATGATGGCCTGCACTACAGAAGCCTTCTCTCCCCAAACCACCTCCCGCTGGCATTCAAGCCCCTGAGTGCTTCCTTCTGATTTTGCGTCGGTAATCTCAAGAGACAGCTTACGTGAGAAATTATTCAAGTGAAATATTTTTGAAAGGTTGTGAGTTATCTGAGGTGCAGAGAGCATGAGTTACACAGCTGAAAATACTGTAAATTTGTGTATCAGATCTGTCATATTAACTGCTATTTGTTAAGTGCTCTTGCTCTCTGCTTATTCGCATGAATTAATTCACCAGTGAAATGTGGCTGTCTTCAGAGTGATAAGGCAGCCATCCCAAAACCTCTTTTGTCTCAACTATAATTTAACAGTATTTGTAAAAGCTGAGGCAAAGAAACAAGGCGTGAAGCTGCAGGAGGTTGAGATTGTTTTTAACCTAGTAGTGGGCTCTCACTTTAAGGCAATCTACTCCTCCGGAGTTAGATTATTGGAGTTGAAATTCAATGCGTCATTTAACAGATGACACTTCCTACTATTTTAACTATGCTGAGCGGTTGCATCAGCCAATTTTTACAGCCATCTCATTGGCCATTCCTCAGAGCTCTCTTTCCACTCACCAGTAAATAAAACAAAAACTGAGGAAACAGTCTGCTCAAGCTGCCATAGTGTCAGAGACTGAAATATTATCGTCTGTAACTTAAACATTTTAATGAAGGACTTTTAAAACTGTATTTAAAAAGCTGCAGAGAAGACTACCACATCCTGAATGGGGCTCTGAGAGGCCCTGGGCTGCTCGCTGATGAAGATAAGATAAAGTAACAACTCAGGGCTGGGGACATTCACAAAGGACAAGTTTAACGCCTCAGGAGTGGAGCTCACGGCCCCGGGGCTATCAGCTGCCAGGCTCGCACAGACCCTCGCACCAAAGGGTGGGGGAGAGAGGCTTTGGGTGTGTGCTGGAAAAGCCTCTGGTGAGAGGCGCAGTGACCGCCCATCCTCCGCTGTGCAGAGGAGCCCAGCTGAGGGGCCCTTCACTCAGGGAAAAAGCCGCGTCCATGTCAAGGACAGCAGAGGGAGTGACATGGCCCATCAAAGGCCCCCCCCACAGGGGTCCCCAGACCCTGCACCAGAGATGATGCAACAAATCCAGAGTCTTGCAAGGGACAGTGTCAAACCTAGCCCCCTGCAGGGAGACACCTGGGCGTTCCCACCTGCCCAAAGCATATATTAATCCATAGGACTCTACACTCTCCGGTATGTGGTGGTGGTGGTGGGGGACCCTCACCACCGAGAAGACCAGATGGAGGGGAGCAACGAGACGTCACTGGGACCCCTGGACAGGTGATAAGCTTCCACCTAACCCCTGTCACCCTCTCCCTGTCCCCCCCATCCCCCACGCACACTTCTTTTTCTATTTCTTTCTTTCTTTCTTTTCTCTTTCTTTCTCTTTGCCTCTTTTACTATTAAATAAAATACATCAATATTTTTGGCACCAACATCTAACCTCGTTTGGTTTTAATCTCGTTTTTGGGTATATTTTGAACCTTCTAAGATCTTTCCATTTTATACACAGAGACTTAATTTTCTTTGCTCTTCTGGGTTTAAACTGGATCGCAACACATAGTTAAGAAAGAAATATCATAAATATGTCTAAGGTCAAGTCCAAAAACCTGAAGTACTTTATCTGCCAAACTGCAGAATTTCCTATCCAGTTGGAGGTATGTGAACCACTTTTTAGAACACTTTGCTTTGTTCCTATGATCTATTACTTATCTGAACTGTGTATCACTTCACTGGTTTTTGAAAAATTAAATCTTTTTAAAGGAGCTTTTTCCAAACAATGTGACAGCAGACACATTGTTTCGATATGAAACAATATAGGAATAGTGTCATTATTTTTCTACTATCTATATTAGATGATAAGCATCCACCCTTCTCAATTCTACTACATGTACACAAGATTTGGGAAATCGGCACTTCCTTCTGAGATTTTCTTTGCATTTTACCTGCAATCAGCATGATAGGACTATTCACCCTTCGTGCTTTTGCAACTGTCTGAACTGGCAGGGCAATACCTGCCTAACCCAGGGCTGTAGACTCAAGCTGTCCAGTGCCATGTGGTTTCTAGGCACTCACTTATTTAATGTTACAGATGTTTTTGAAGAGCATGTGAAAACATACAGAAACATGTTCAAAAAGACGTCTCTCTATCAGGAGAAGATACTACCTGGGCTCTAACTTGTCTCAGCGAAAAATTCTCAGTGTGAGGGCTCTTTCACCTCTACAGAGAGCCCAGCTGCAAGTGTCAAATTGTCACTTGCTACTTCTCACCTATAAGACATTTCCATTTCCTTACGTTCCCTCGTACAAAGTACTGCAAATCAGAGCAATGGAAGAATAGCTTTAAGTCAGGATAACTTGTGCTGAACAGCATTTGAACACCCTATGAAATAATCATCAATATTACATGAGACAGATGAAAATTTGCCTGAGGTACCACAGTGCTCCCAGAGTGTTTGTATAATGCAGGTGGTTACTATACAAACAGAACAACCTGGTAAGTATGTGACAAAGAATACCAGAACAAATTAATATAAATAAATCAGTCGTCTTTTAGTCTGTAGGACTTTTGGTGCTGAAGCCCTACAAAACTGAGTTGACTTTCACTTCTGAAGTTGTTCAAGGGTAACCAAGAACATATATAAAGATCCTAGTCTGCAGATATTTTGATAATTTTATTTCCCTATTCCAGATTTTTTCAAGTTTAGCATCCAATACAAATCACATAGGTCATTCAATTGAAAAAAAAAGAACGTCTGCCTTCTATTCACACAGAGTGACAGAGAATCTAAGAAAAGAATGACCCTTGTGAAATAATACATTGCCTAAAATTTGTTTTTGCAAAAACAACTTGTGACTGAACGAAATGGCTACGAGTCCTCAGTATTTTGCCACTTCATATATTCAGATCCATAAGTGAAAAGGGTGGACAGAAGAATGGCTACCACCATGATACAGCAACAGTTTTCTGTCTTCCCTCTCCCCTTGTCCCATGAAGGACAAAGTTGCAGAAAATCAGGCCTATGGTCTTCTGTGCAGCAGAAACCAATGCAGCTTTTCAGTAACAAAACAAAGAGTTCAGACGGGCTGATTGCACAGACTGCAGCACAAATGCACGTAGTTAAACATCCCAATATCAGCTGAGGAGAAGGCAGAAGCAGAACATGCTGAACCATGGCTTGGCTCTTTTACACTCCTTTGCCACTCACAGCCTAACAACAGAAAGAGAGAAGCAGCATGCTTGCACGCGATCAAGAAAACCTGGGGGCTGAACAGCAAAGCTGGAAGCCAGCTGTGCTCTTTTGCTTTCCCATGTCCATAATTAGGCCATTTCACTGTTTCTCCTTTTCTCACTGCCAAACTCCACTTGGAAAAGAAATGTCAGCCCACAAACTCAGCCATTTGGTATGGCTTGAGGAGAAGACACTCGTGACATTTTATCAGGGCCACATTCCTATGTACTGAGCATCACACACACGCACAGAGTAAGTTTTCCCTTCATACCTGCTCCCCTCTAGGTCTGTGTCTTATGCACTCCACTGAAAGGTCTCTGCCAACTGCCTGATCCTCCATGCCAGTTCTAGCTTGACCATGTCCTCAGCTGGACCTGGGACCTCTCAACCAGATATATCTGATGCTTGGCTGCACAGAGGAGTTATGACTTGGTGGATGCCTCCTAAGAGTGCCCTCAATTAAGTCCTGCTAGAAGGCATTTTTCTCTGACTAGTTTCAAGGTTGTTTCCCCAGTCATATAACCTCCCCCACCTGCCACATAACCTGATGTGGCACTAGTTTCTCCACACAGGAGCATTCAATGCCATTTCTCCTGTCTTTTTGCCCACTCACAGTTCCATGTCTACACAGTTTGACCTAATTATCCCTAAGCTACTTTACAATTTGCATTTTAATTTGAATAAATCTATGCAGTGTATTTATTTACTTTTACTCTTTCCTGCAGTGGAGATATTGTTGTGACAGAGCACGCCAGTAAATCACACCCAGTTATGTCAGGCTCCTTTAATTCCAAAGAGATTCCTTATTCTTTGCTGCCTATTGCCATTTCGCACGTAATTTAAAAACAGCAGGCAGCAATTGAACTCTCAGATCTCATTAATACGTACAAGTCCTTCCAACAAAAAGAAGCAGACTAGAGACTATTTCTTCAAGGTGATGGCCAAATGTGCCAAAGTTGCCTTTGATTTATATCGCCACTGATGCTTTACAATCACATCACTTCTCTTTATTTGCATGCTGTACTTGTTCTGCTTTATATAATGTCTCCTCTCTGTGTGAGAACACTATGACAATCTAGCAGCAGCCTTTCATGCTATGCGAGTTTATTTTTCAATTCTGTTTTATGCCTGCCTTCAATAATTAACAACTTCATAAATTACACCAATGAAGTACAACCTATATTGAAAGTATACTGAAAGTTTTAATGTATCACTCATCTTCGTAGCTAATCAAGTCTTTTGTACTGAGACAAGCAGTCATGAAATGTATCAAGCACAGTTAGGTCAACAACTATTTAGCCAAGAACAGAATTTAAAAAAAAAGAAAAAGACAGGGATAGTACTAGAGTAATGTCCATGTTTTAAGAAAAGTCTCAGCTTAACTCTCAAACTGCTTACCTCTCCTTGCCAGACTGGGTTAACGGTGTTACACATGATCTTAGATCTTTTCTCCTGTCCATGATGAGGAAGTGCTGGGAAGATGCTATGTTTTCCAGGCTGGATGGAAATCTTCAGATAAGGATCTGGATTGAAGAACATCCCTTTCTTCAGACCAAAAGCCTGGAAATCTGAAAGAAAGTAAAGAACCTGATTATTTTTCACATTCCAGGCATCTCTCTGGGATGCTACGAACGGTATATAGGGAACTGGTAAGGAACTCAAATAATATGGCAGGAATGTGAAAAAACTCACTGTGTTTATTGTGAGGCAATGTAACGCCAAACCATAATGATCTTGTGATTTAGGATTTACAAATTATTATATAATGAAACTGCAAATTTACAGCCTGATTGTGCAGACTGATCCAGCTTCTAAATCAATATTTATGCAACTTCAAGTGATCTACTAATTTTCCTAATAAGCTGAGCACCTGCTCAGCCTGACTGTAGCGGAAGGACTACTCTGAAAAAGAGATCCAGTCATTTAATGACAAAGTCATGGCATTTGGTACCCAATGGATGTCATTTTTCCTAGGTATCAATTTTACCACTCTACAAATCTTAGCTTTTACACCACTTTTTTGTACATGAGAAGTCATTTTACACTTTTTCCCACTTTAAATAATTTTCTTCCCTGCATGGGTTAACTTCACCTTCGGAAAACTCTTGTCTATAATGTCCAAATTTTAAGCAGGGCTTTACAGCAGCAGAACTCCCAGGGAGCATAATATGTGTTGTACACACAAAAAATGCCCAGGCACTTATTTGAAAATTTCCCCATAACATTCTGAAGAAAGACACAATGGCCATTATGATCTGTCCCTGTGAAGCCAATGAAATGCAAACTAATCTGCTGGTATATAATTAATTTTGACTCAACAGACACAGACTGAACCCTCCGGTCTTCTCTTCTTTCAGATGCATTTCCAAGCTTTCATTGGAACATATAGGCACTTATTTCTATTAGCGAGTTCAGTAGCTAATTTATTTTCCACCACTCTTTGCATGGAGATTCTCCTCTGTGTAAAGCTTTATTTCACATTGGGCTATAAGCACTGTACTGCATTCTGCCTATTTTCTCTTGCTGTATTGGAGAGATAAAAAGTATTAGACAAGACGGTTTCCAAAACTGCTTAGATGCATACCTAAACATTCAATTTAAACACATATTTTTTCTTTCAGGCAGTTTTAAAAAACATTAATTTTCAAGGTCTTCTAATTCTCTTCTGATTAAAAACCCAATTATTCCGGCAGGTTGTGGGAGACCATGAAAAACCCTCAAGGCAGATATTTTGGATGAATCTGAAAATCCCACACATTGCACACCATCATCAGTATTTTTTCCAGAAAATAGCTATATCAAACCCAGTTGTATATTGCTTCCTTAACATATGGTAATAGCCAACACAATAAAATGTGCAAGTTAAAAAGAATTGCTTTTCTTTCCGTTGGTTTTAATCATCTATTCCACCACACAGTTCATGCTGCAGATATTCAAAAGCTGTTGGACAGATGGTCCTGAAACAGACTGTATTTTAAGAATCTCATTCTTGAGACATTCTCTAACAATTAACAAAAGAAAAAAAAAAAACAGAGGACATCACTACTAAGAGCTTATTTGAAAGTACTTTGCTGAATTGATGTATTGCCATGGTCCTAGCAATGCTATCACACAAAGAAAATTATCTGCTTTAAACTGGTAACACTGATTTTTTTCCCCTTTTTTGTTTTCTGAGTGCACAATCTCTGTGTAACCAGCATGTATCTCATCTAACAGCCCTGCTGAAATCCTATATAGCAAACTCTTTTGCTTTGGAAGTGGTACTGTTAGAAATGCATTCAAGAAATAGAAACCAAGACTGAAAAAAGAGTATGAATGATAAGGGCCAGCAGTGTATTAGTTCAGGCTGCTAACACATGAGAGGAGAGAAAGACCTCTGGGATCTTATTTTCTTTCTCTCTGATATTTCCTCAAAAGAGTCTGAAACTGAAATATTCATTGCTGTATATGGTCCTGTTTTTTTTTTTTTTCCTTCAAAGAGAGACCATGCTATCTTTGGGTACCACTGAGTAAAGAAATAGTCTACTGATAAAAAATACCTAGCACTCAATTATGTATACTTATCTATCACATATCATAAAGAAAACACATTTATGATGACCTACCAGCCTCTTTCCAGTTATGGGAATTAGAGCACAGCCATGAAGATGAAGGTACTCCTAACCTCAGTTAATAGTCTCATTTTTGTATTTGGATGAGGAAAAAAAAGTAATTTAGCTAAGCACACAGCATGAAATTTTATTTGTGTAATTTTATTGCTGAAATTGCACAATACAAAAAATTCTGTTAAAAAGTCAGTTAGAAACTTCAATTTTATTGTCCGAAGTATGAATAGGGCTAGCAGAAATAGCTTTCCCAAGGACAAATATCCCAATTATATACTTCACCACAAATTCTCATCACTGTGAAAAATAGAGCATAAAAACTGAAAAAGCTCTTAATAAAGCTACAAGGATACCTGCAGATAACCAGACTTTCATTTAATTTGAAGCAAACCCTATCTATAGGTCCTGTACCTATCTGCTGTAAGTTGTTGTTGTAACTCTTACCACTCCTGTGTGACTCCCCAGCAGAAGAATCCAAGCTATTCTGCCTTCCCAAATGCAAATATTTTTCTCCATCATCTTCAGAAAAAAGGTTCAGAAGATACTAAACTTTTAAGTGAAGGTCTGAAGCTAACTGAATTTAAATCTTTGGTTGAATGAATGAATTCCAGAAGACTGGGACATACCCTGCTGTACACTGTAGTTTTATAGCGCATTTCTTGGAGGCATATGAGGAAATGCTACAAAGATAACTGATCTGTGGTTTGCAAAGGTGCATTTTCATCCAGTCTCTTAAAAAAAAAGTTATTAATACACCGTATGTCAGTTTCTCATTTAGTCATAAATCACACTTTAGTTGGAAAGAGGTTATGTACATCTAACAGTTTAATAATGTCAGGCCATCTCTCATGACAGATGACAGAACGAAGGAATCCAGGTAAAGACAAAGTAATTACAGCCTTTCACTGCCACAGACTTGCACTACTTGTAAGTACATGCATCCTGTTTCAGCAAGGCTCTCTTCATTGGAGTAAAACGTCTTGTACTAACTGCCGCCTGCTGCTGTCCCCAAGTGACTTATGAAATTGTTCCAACTTCAGAGCTTTCTTTCCATATATGCTGATCTCCAGGTGCCTGGATGACCTAAGGATACACTAGGTCATGTGCATGCATGTACCCTCTGTCCCTAAGGTGTAGCGTAGACTTCCCTGTCTGCTTTATAACAGAGCATTTGGCAAATCTATTTGCCGTGCAGCATCACATAGGGCACTGGTGACTGGATAGTGATGGAGACTCTCTTTTTGTGGTGAACCAGCGTATTTATCGGAGCCAGGTGGGGATGTCTTTTCCAACAACACAGCTAGAATACATCTGTGTTTTACAGTGTTTGATTTTGCCTCAGTACAAGTCATTAAGCTTTCAAAAGCTCGGGGAAGAGTCACGTTTTGTCATGCTCAGGAAGGAGATTTTATGACAGTAATGATGAGCAAAGCTACCATAAAGATGTTTTTTCAATTCCCTGCAGACATTGCAAGGTATTTGACCAGACCCACGCTCCATATAGGAGCATGACAGAAAGGATGGAGAATCAGATAGAGAACCAGACTCTGGAGCAGTCTGTTTTCTCAATTAATTATATTTAGTTTGGTCATTTATATGTCAGAAGTCAGTTAAGGGAGCTGGAAGCTGTTCTCCCCAAGGGATAAGACTTTGCCAATAGAATTTTCCTAGAAATAACACACAAGGCTGTTCTGTGCAGTTTATAGATATATCTCAAGAAGACTCAGTCCATCTAGTCACTTGATGGTGCATATTCTACGTCACTGAAGTATCCAGAGTCTACAACCGAACAGAAGGGTCAAAGACTAGTAAGTAGGAGAGCTACTAGTTTTGAGAAACTGATACTGGTATTCCAAAACAGACGGCCAATTCCTTCCTACAAATGCCAAGTATTGAATGTCCTTTGTGTTCCCAAGCACTATCCAAGTGATGACAATTCATGTCTTGCAGGTATCTATACTGGCACTTATGGCAGAGGTTATTAACCCTAAGAAATTCTATGGTCAACCCACCGAATTCACATTTTTCATATATAGCATACCAGCCTCATGATCTCAGGACCAGGAAATGAGACATATTCCTCATGAGCCATGTGACCCCTTGAGAAAATGAAGACATCTTATGTTAGGCCAACCTTGCCCAGAACACAGCTAAGAGCAGAACTAATGAAGTTAACAGGACACTGGAAAGACCCCAGTGTTACTGGAATGACCACAGTCAATTCAGATTAGATCTAGACTGAGGAATACCAAAATGGAATTTATTCTATGATCTGTTCATTAATGGCAGTAAGTAAAAAATACTGTCAACTTACTGAGATCCTGATAGTTCATGTATCAAAGCACCATAAACCATCTTCATAATCCATCACCACAAGAGAGCTGCTAATTAGGATGTCAGTGGACAGCTCCAGCATTTCCCTCCAGATTTCCTTTGTGAAGTCCCAAAGAGCTATCAACTTGGGTTCTGACACTGAAAAAATATACTTGAACAGGACTGGTATCTGGACTGACTACCCAGTGAGGGAAGGTAATTGCCACGGTGCTTATACGTCACTGTTTTTCGTATAGTGTTTCTTCTGCAGAGTGTTTCTTTTGCAGACCTTGGACAGAACAAGCAGAACCTATCTTAGAAGGCAGCAGTTCATCCACTGAGCTGAGCTACCTAAGATACAGGCATGGCTTCAAAAGAAGGAACAACAAAACTGCTTACTCAAGATGCAACAGGAGGCACAGAGGTACTGCCTCTCAGCCATGTGCTTTTAAAGCAATACAAGCTCTTTTAGTTACTATCAGTGGAACAACATTTCAGTAGTAAGAACACAGAAATATTGCATTTATAGAAATGCCAATTTGACTCATACAGCAGCATATGATACCAAAATTTATTGGAAGGAAATGAGCATGGAATCGCAGAAGTATTGCGTCTGATATTAATCAGATTTCAAGAAGCAAATATTAAGGAATTTTAGAAATCAAACAGTAATGTGCAATGATAAGAAGTCTTAAAATCCAACACAGCAAACTAATGCAGAAGAACTGAGAAAGATACTACGTAAAGTACAACAGATGACTGACTTGATCAGCTGCTGAATGAGATTCTGTAACTGATGATATGCAAGAGGTTAAATAAAGTGCTTCTTTCTGCTTTCAGAAATCTACAGACATAAAGACAGACTTCACTTCTCTTTTAAAATAAAATGCAGGAAAAAAAGAAAAGACTAGTGTAGTTGCACAAGGAGGTAGTTTAAGGTCTGAGATTCAAAAAAAGACTAAATAGATCAGATAAACCGAAACACTTCCACCACAGGGCTCCCAGGCAAAATATTAAAGACAGTGAAAAAGAGGAGAAAATACTTTTTTCTAGCTTCTAAATGCTTCAAAGAAAAACAAGGATTTCTCATTTGTGTAAAAGAAGGGCAGCAGAGGTATTAGAAAGAAAACAGGTGTATTAATAAATGAAGAGGAGTAGTGGAATTAATTATTCCAAAATGTCAGAGAGACAGGCTACCTTTCTAATCATCTTCATCAAGAACGAAAACACAGAAAAAGTCTGAACCATTAAGGTGAGCAGCTTATTACAGCAAGAGGGTGTTTTTATCACTGCAAGTGATTAACCACTGGAGCAGAGTACCATCTGGGTATCCTCAGATCCTGACTACACACCTGTCTGTGAGATACGTCTGAGCCACTCACACAAAGCTCCCCACCACGGGGCAAGGTGTCCTGTGTTAAATAGGATAACAGAGTACTTAAATTCAAAGCCTTCTGAGGCCTTTCACACTGCTAGTCTAGAGCACAACAGTACTTTGTGTAGGCACAAGGTGTATTGGAGGTGCTAAAAAACCACCTCACCTTGACACAAGATCTTACAAGTAAGAAAAAGTCATGGGATTAGCAGTTATAAAGTCAGTCACTAGAACTTAAAAAAATTGTTGGAAAATAAAGTGCATTATATATCTGCATTCTGAACAAGCATTTCATGCTACCAACTCCTGTCATAATGACCTTATACTATTTTCAGTTGTGATTTATGCTCTAACTTCTATAAACTGACAACTGATATTACCTGAATACCTGGTCTGAAAGCCACACAAAAACAACTAACAACATTCTCAGAGAGGTGTGATGAGGATAAATGCCTGAATGTTTGTGAAATATGCAGATTTTCTGGTCATTTGTTCCCCAAGAACACTTATAAATGAAGTGTGCAATCACATGAGATATGTGAAATATTAAAACCTGAAAAAAATTACTCAATGCAACATAGAACTAGGAGGCATATTATGTAAACCTCATGATAATACTTTCTAAATATACCAGCCAACAAGACTGGTTTTAAGGGCTTTCAGCAAATGTGTTACACTGCTGCTAAACCATGAACCTGCAGTGAAGTAGCTGGTGTATCTCGGGAAGCTTAGCACATTTTTTTATTCTGTACTTCATGCAAGAAAGCTCTGATGCTTTTCAGCCACCTTATCGGAAGTGTGACATTCACTGGCAGCACTGGAAAAGGCAAGTTTGGAAAGTAGATGCAAAGTGGACTGCAGAGCTTTCCCTAAAGGCTTTTTCCAGTCTAGCTAAATTAGGCTTAAAATATTTCTCCAGGTATTTTAAATAATGAAAGCTATAATAATACGGTCATCATAAGAATGATTAAGAAGCTTAATCATGTGAAATTATCTTGAGATCAGTGTTGCCAGTGAACCTATTAATCTGAACCAGTCTTTCACAGAACCAGCTTCCAGTCTTCAAGGAAGCAAACATGAAGTAAAAAACCCTCCTAGTGACATAGTGCAAACTCTCTGCTATTTCCATTCTCAAGAAGCTAGCCATCTTCTTGTGCCTTGAAGGATCATTTTACACCTTCTTCATTGTTTGACTTTTTTTTTCAATCCAGAAATCTTTTCTCAAAAAACCCTCCAGTGAAACCAGTTGGATTGTGTCCAACCAAATACTCAGTAAACCACAGAAAGAATAAAGCACTTCGTCAACAGCTTTTTAGAAAAAAAAGCCTGTTTCTACACAGTTCATTTTAATATAGGGTCTCACTGGACTGTCTCAGCAGTAGAGAAAGCAATACAAGTCAGCTGAAATGCACTCATGTTGTTCAGCATTTCTTTGGATTTGGCCTACTTTGAGATTTTTCTCTCCCATTCTTCTTTTTTTTTTTAAAAAAAATATATGGCAAAAGGCAGAGCTCCCCTTGCATTCTTTAGATGACAGACTGCTTAGGGCATGATGGCTCTGCATTGGTGCAATGGGCTCCAGTCACACTAATGGCCTGCCACTTTCTTTTTTAACGGCAACTAAATCAACCATAATTTGGAAATCTAACTTTTAAGTAATGACTGTATTAATTAACGACTGAAGATGACAGTATACCAAAATACAGATATTGAAAAGGAAAACTCTGTATGAGCCAAAAGGACTTGTGACAGTAAAGAGGTTACTGCTGAGATAGCAGTGCAAATGGAAAGGAATCCCAGTTCCTTCCAATGCCTCTGGGACGCCTGCCTTGATTTGCATTTTATTAGCTAGCGTAATAGATATACGATTAGCAATAATTTTGCTTTGAGACAACACTTTGTTGTTGTGGTGCTAACTAAGAAGGTAACAAATAAATCCTTGTGATGTGTTGATCTGTTAATTTCAGAAAGACTGAAATGGAACTATTTTGATAACTTAGATTTATGATAAAATAATTGCCAAATTAGTTTATCAAAGCCTTTCAAATACCTGGCTGTGATGATGTTGTTAATACGGATGTGATATATATGCAGATTAATTGCTTGTGGAGCACTGGAATAAGTTATCCCAAATGTATTATGAGGTATGGTCTTCATATACTTTAAGTCAAGCTGTAAATTAGATAATCTAATTTAGAAAAGGGCCCACTGAGACCACATTATTTAGCAGTCTCACAAATTACTAGTCTTGACACCTCTTGGCTTACTAGGCCAAAGAATCTGAGAAAATGAAAAGCTGTAACTAGTTCTGAGCCAAATTTTCTGTGTAAGATTATTTATGGACCTTAAAAAATATTAAGTCTACTTCTTTATTTCTGTTGAGCTAAACCTGTGATTTTATCAACTGATGGGAGGATGTCCAGTGTGCAACTTGGCAAAAGTTGTCATGTGTTAAAAAAGCCCTGCCCAATCTCAGTCTCATTTGGCATGTATCATACACAACCTCTCAAGAACCACACTGGCTGCCTAATTTGGAAAAGCAATGACATGCATTTTTAATAGAGGGAAGCTTGAAATAAATCATATGGCCAAAACCAATCATATAATGAGATGCTTGTCTAAGAGTAGGACTTTACACTTAAAGGCCTATGCCTGTAAAATTTTTGAACTAGGGTAACTTTTTTACTCTGTACTAAGTCAAGTCAAGCATCTTTGTCTTCCAGGAGCTAAAAAAATACGGAAACCAACCAGCAAGCATAAAACTCCAAAATGAGAGCCATGCCCACAACCACTCTCTTTTGACAAACTCGTGGTTTCTGCCTACAGACGAGATTTTCAGGTTGTTCTTACCAAAGCCAGATCAAATGGTTCATAGCTGTTACATGGAAACATATTAAGCCTTTAAAACCTGCAGTGACATGCCAAGTAATGAGGCTGAGCATTCTTCATGAAATGGAGAGAAGTGAGAGCAATCTTCTGGCTCAAGAAATCTGAGAGTCGCTTTTGAGCAATACAGAGAAAGCTTCTGGACCACAGCACATGGATCTGCCTCAGGGCCAGACCATGACTGTGGAACGTGCTTTCCAAGGAACAGAGTACTACCACAAATCACATTTGACTCTGTAAGTAAAGCACATGCCTTTGATCTTGCCTTCCCTGACCTACATATTTAATTGTAAAAAGAAGAACCTCACACAGCCCCAAAACTCTCCTTGAACAAGACACTTTCAGCACGTAACTCTCACTCAAGGAAAAGAATGTGGCAATAATCATAGATACTTTTTCTCTGTCTCAGCATCGCTTATAGAGCAACAGAAAAAGAACCCATGTATAAATATATACGTGCATAGACTTACACACCCATGTACATTTAAGGTTCTAGTAACTTCAGCCTCCAACTCTTTGGGCTTAAAACTTTAATATCAGCAGTGACTTACCTGACAACGAAAAACTTATCAGTCTCCGACTTCCTTGTCCCTGGATTGAGTCTTCATTGGTGATGCTTTTAAAAATCTGCTGGAAGATAAAGAATTATGAGAAAGAGTAGTCTCCAACAACTCTTGAACAGAGTAATTGCTTAGTAACTGTCTTTTTTACAGACAGTTCTTTTATTCTTAGTTGTAAAACTAAGAATCTATTATATGACTAGAGATCAAAATAATGTTTTTATCTAGGTAATCATTTAACCATTAATGGCCTAAGTCATCCCTTCCTGGAAGCTTTCCCTTAAAAACTGGAATGACGCAAGAATACTACTGTAATTTGAATATAGCAGTTCTTCACCCAAAAAGGAACTACTTATTAATCAGGACATAAAAGTAGTACATAAGGATGGGGATGTGGCTATCACCTCTTGAAACAACTTCCATCTTTATAACATCTTATTACTTGTGTGGAAAATATTGTTCCAGAAAGTTTATCGCACACCTTTGAGAAAGACTTCTGAGAGATTACTAGTACCCTGCACAAAAACCTACTGTGAATTATGCTAACAATACGCATTGAGGGTGAGCTGGAAAAAAAAAATTAAAATCCATACATTACTCTTTGTACTCCACAGTTCAGTTTTTAATATTAGTCTTTGGTTCAGCAAGTTTATTGGTGAGCTGCTGTTGTGCAAATTAGGCCCCAAGCTGCCTTCTGGCTGTGATCAGAACTGGGAAGCAGGAACACCTATGGGCCCGTGTCTGGGGCATTAGGAGAAACCCACCACCAGTAGTTTTCATGTGGAGTCCCTGAGCAGGGCAGAGGACATGCCATCGGGTGTCAGACTCCAAGTTCAGCAGGGAGGTGATGCTACTAGTACTGCTTTCCACCGACTTTGGAGTCAAACCAAGTGCTGCTCTGCCCCCGGGAAGCAGCAGCTCCATGTCACTCTTGCCGTTCAGCTTTCAGCCAAAAAAGAAAAACGGCATTTATGCAGTGAAGTTCCAATTTCTGACGGGAAGCAGTAACTGAAGTCCCACTCAGCTGTGACTCATTCCTCGGTATATTAAATATTGTGTAGTCAAGCTTAACTTAGAAAACAAGCTGCTCTCTGCCCCCAGATAGTGCAAAACTTGGGCAAGTGGGTACTTTAATACCTAGCAGGGATTAAACAACCAGACACAGATGAGGCTAACATCAGAAATATATGGATTGAATTTAGACATCCTTATAAAATAACGGGTTCTGCTGGACCTGACTCTTAGTCATAACCATTTTGTTTCTTTCAGACTATCTAAATGGGATAAAAGGTACTGAGTAGAGGGGGACTATGGATAAATTCCAGTAGAAACATCCCTATTGGATCCCAGCTAATTAGTTGCAATTGCACTATTGGCCTTCTCAGCAAAGTAGGTTTCAGTATATTTATTGAAGCCACTGATTTTTGGATAGAGACACATTTAATTCAGAATATATGTGTCTATGGGAATTTTATGGCAAGAACTCAGCAACCTTTACCAGCCAAAGCTGTGATCCCATCAAGAAACAGTGACATTTCCTTGTCAACATGTATTTTTCGTACTATGTCACTGCCTGATATTAATTACACATTATCCTTTAATGCTTACTTCTATGGTCTTTTTGTGATTTTTTCGAGGATAGTAACTGGGCCAACCAATCTAGATATGTGCACATTTGAAAAATGTGCTTTTTTCCAGTCCTTCAACATTTCTCTGGTTTTTTTTTTAGACCTGCCAAGTATGTCATACATCATGCCAGTATGAATAGTTCAGCAGACTACACTTTGAACAAACTGGGGTAGATCTGATGGGGTCCTGCAAACCTGTTCAAAACTTAAAAATATGTTGCTATTAAATGAGCCTTCAGGGGCCATATCTACATTAGTGAAACTGTATCAAGACAGTTATAATAGAGTGTTGTCACAAATCCTGATATAGGCAAAGCATCCTCAGCACGGTCAAACTTGCAAGGCAAAGCTTGCCATTATACAAGGGGAGTAATAACACATCCAGTCCCATAAGTGAAACAACAGCAAAATAAATTTATTTGCTCCTGAAGGGTCCATCTGTTCTTTGAAGCAGGTGCATCCCACAGCATCCTGTCAAGTGCTCACCACTCAGCCATGCAATCAGGGGTACTAAAAGCCAGCCCTGCTGTGCAAACAAGTTCCATCCTCAGTAGCTGACCCCCTACATAACTCTCTGAGCTGCAGCACTACATCAGCATGCCAGCCATTTTGAGAATGCCTAGCACTTAACCTTAGCAAAATGAAACACTTGCTGGAAGCTTTTCCGATTTTCTTCCTGGCCAGGTGGATGAGAAGGGGAATGCATGGCAGAAAGGCTGAAGGAGAGAGGCTTTTGTCCTTGCGTTTGAGACCTGGGATGCACCATTAAAGACTTCATACAACCGAACCTCCTGTGTAGCTCTACCATCACAAACCTGTGCTCCTCATCCTACAGTGGTCTGAGGGCACTGGTCTGCCACTCTCCTCACACATACACAGCACCTTCTCACCCGTGATACAGGTCCTTAGGCATGCCAGGGCACGTGGCAGAGCAAGCTCAGGAACAGGCAAATATCCCCCCTCAAAAAATGGGAAGGGTAATAGGAAGGCCATGAAAGTGATTATATTTTAATATTGACATTTCAAGAAGTCAGCAGGAACAGCAGGGAAGGGAGGGAGACAAATCTCCCAACATTAAGTCTGATTTTCTGAAAATAAAAAGAGCTATTTGCTGCAGTTTGGATTCACTGTTTTATAATGCAATACCAGACTGTCCCCAGTAATGAGGATAAGGCTGCACTTCATGTAGGGCAGAGCAAAAGAGGGTGAGTGGTCACCAGTGCTCACCAGCCACCATATCAACCGGGTTTCATAGTATCTTGAGGCCTGGGATGGGGACGTGCACAGGTCATACTGTTCCTGCTTGCCATTTATCATGAAGGAAATCCAGACTGGTTTTAGTGGCTGCAATATAATTACATTGGGAGTTTCGTCACTGTAAGTAAACCTTGAATTTAGTCATCAGGAGGTAAAAAACCCTCTATCTTCTCAACTGCCACTTAAAACACAGTTAGGTGACACACAGACAACATTCATCTCATCATTTGACATCCTACGGGCTTGAAGTCCTTCACATGAAAAAGAACAAATGTGATTTTTCCTTAATAACTTCTGTGCTTTTTTATGCCCTTGAAGTGAGAGCTCAGCCTGAATTAGCTTGATATTTTTAGTTTATAATGCCATTTTTGCACATTGTGCAACCCAGCCTAATTATTTTACAAGTCCTGCTGATACAAAACAGAATTATTATGCTTTTACTACATGCTTCTGCTATATCTACACGTGAAGATGGGACATGAGCTGCAACTTCAAGCCTAGCTGAATCTCTCTCCAAAAACCAAAGGCTTCCTGAACTGGGTTCAAACCTCCTTTTGATTTCCTTGAATGCAACTGGAGCCAGCATCACTGCCATTGATGGGAGCACATACACTCCAACAGTTAGAGAAGCATGAGTACTTCCTTTAAAATATTCTCCAGTAAACACACACTGTAAAATCTTCTGGTCTGTGATAGAGTTTCCCAACGTCTGAAGCAAGGCAAAAGATAACTACCAGCACTTGTGAGGGCTAACTGTGAAACATGGGAAGGTACCTGAGGCCAGACTGAAGCCTGTTGGGACTTGCTGATCTCAGGAAACAGTCCAGCTTTGGTAGTGCTTCTCATATTTACAGTACAGAGGAAAAAAAGACTGAAGGAGATGACTGAAAGCTAAAAATAATACTCTTGTCCTGGAATCACTTTTCCCTGTGAGTAGTTCCTGCAAATGCTCGAAGGAAGTTATGTGACCCTGAATGAGAAAGGAGGCAGGTTTCACACTAGCAAAGGGTGCCCTTGAGACTCCCTTCCTCTTTGGCCATGGTATGTGTTATGAAAAAAAAAATCATCTTGAGAAATTCCAGAGTATTACAGTCCATCAGTTCTTGCTGAGGTAAAATTCCAAGCGCATCACTAAAAATTTGTCTAAGCACAAAGCCAGAAACAGAGACACTCACAACTAATTGAAAATACCTCCTAAACTACCTTTCCCTTCACTAGTCTACCTAAATATGTGGAAGAGTAACAAGGACAATACTCTTGCCCCTGAAAATAAAGTGGCTTACAGGGCACACTTAGGTTGCCCCTATTCAGCCTCCCTGTTGCTCTAGGTTATGATGAAGCAAATACTTTTGGACAGAGGTACAGTGTGAATACAGGTCTGGAACAAACGAATTGTTGTTACCGTGTGTACCTGGTGCTGTACTAGAAAATCTGATTTTGGACACCACAGCGACCAGTAATAGTGCAGCATGCTGGCAAAACCTCCTTTGCAGTGTTACATTCCTTTTAGCATGTTTGTCTATTGTGCAGCACAACTTAACTATTCTTAAAGTCCTGCTGATACAAAACAGGATAAATATGATTTTATTACATGCATCTACCACAGCTAGACATGTACAGCTGACAAATACAAGCACTTACTCCTTTTCCCACACATAGCACAGGAAAACACTCTTATGTCTTAGTGTTCTGTAGCACTCTTCCTCTCCAGAAGGAAGAGGATTTCTGTCCTCCGCCAGAAGGAAGAGGACATTTTTGCCACTGCGCTCACATGAAGAGATTCAACAAAGCTAAGTGAATTTTCTTTTCCCATAAGTAGAAGAAACACCTAGATTAAGAAATCTTACTCTTCACTGACAGCCAAAGCACTTCCGTATCAGTAGCTTCTGCTGCAAAAAAATGGCAACCTTTAACTGATATAAATTACCTCACACAGGACAGTATTTCTTCCATTTAAACAGAAGAAATTGCAGTGATATTAAAATCAGTGCTGCACTACCTGCTTGCTTTCCTTGACTTTATATCATGGTGAACATCATGGACATGACCTAATGCTCAATATAATCAAGTTCCAATTTTACAAGATGCTAATTAAAACCTAGAATATTTTACACTGACAGCACAGATTAAACAGTCAGGTACCGTAAACTGGCAAAGCTCTAGCCTGGGCAATACTATCTATTCATAAGAGCTTTTCTTTTAAAAAGTAGATCTAAGAACATATCGAAGTATTTAGAAGGGCTCACACTTCCAAGCAGTACTATCCAGACCTACAATCAAGATGGAAGTCTACAATGAAAGAAGACTGGAAACCACAAACATAAAGCAGCAAAAAACTTTCTGTTTGTACCCACTGGCTCTGAGGATGAAAAGCAGTAGATTAGAGCACTGCAAAAAGGAAAGGCTGCAACCTGTGCTTGACTCAAATCAAAAATGAAAAATAGCCTCAACTTAGCCCCAAACTGTGCATCAGCAAACAGAAAAGGTATTGCTAGATGTGTCAGAGCTAAAGATGTGGTGCTGCAGTGCAAAAGACAGGCTATCCAGTCACTGCCTGCACTATGCTTGCTTCAAGCTCCAGTACTCTGCTCTCTACTTTTCAAGACTACTGAACTTGCCAGCAGATTTAAAGCAAAATAAGGAAGGTTAATAGCCTTGCTGATTTCAGTTTAAACCAGCTTGGAGCCATTGTTTTAATAGACCAGTGTGTACATGGCACGCGAGTCCAGAATAGTCCTTAAAAATTTATTCTCCCCTAACCTATTTCTGTTGGCTTTTACTGTTGCACTCTTGACTTCACTGAATGCTTAACATTAGGTCACCTCTCCAAAACAAGTGGAAAAAGGCTTACATTTTCTACAGCTCAGCAGTGAAGCATCTTACCACAGTAAGAGAATATCAGACATCATCCCGAGTTCACACTTCATATTCTACCATCTTCTTTAGAGAAGGAATTCCTCAGTAGGTCTGCAAAGGGGTGAATATTCCCATTTTCTCCCAGGTGCTGAATTTAAAAATAAACTGTTTTGTAAAAAAATTGACTAAGCAAACACAGACTAAGTGCCTCCTTTTATACCATCGCTTGGCTTCTCCAGTGAAGAAGCTGCTCTGGGATGCAAGGGGCGAATTCTGAAAGGAACAAATGCGGATCTGAGCTCCCTGACTGCCACTGACAGAATTATGTCTATAATCCCAGGCACCACTTTGAAAATCTACCCCTAATTAGTGGCAGTGCTTCAGCTGCAACCCCCACTCTGCTAACAGAATTATCCAGCTCTTGAATGCAATATATTCCATTTATCCTGTTAGCTTGTTAAGCCATTGTGCTGGCACTGTGGTATTTTTCTATCAGGTGCTTCCAAACAGCTGCCAGCTTCTCCGGCAGCAGCCTAACTCCTGCTGGGCGCTCTGCCGCCAGCTCACGTCCCTGAAGGACTGTGACCACACATACACCGAGGCTTCCCCAAGTGCCACTGTCAGAAGCATTCTAGCCTTGTCATACACCACCTTCTCAACACCATTCCCTAATTAAGTGGAGAATTTGCCTTTTGTGGGCATATGACAATTGCCCTCTCTCTGCAGAAAACACTTTTTGCCCCATTTTGCAGCAGTGTTTATTTATTACTTCATTTATTCTCAGGAGACAGAAGCTTTTCATTCCAAAACTCTTGTCCTCGAAACCCCTAAAATAGGTAGCAACAAAGTGAGCAAACATTTTTTTCCCCCCATGGAAAATGTTACAAATTCTTTCACCAGATTCTAGATAACAAACTGTGGCAGCCAAACTAAAACACAGGGAAAAACCCTGCTGCTTAGTATCATCAGCGAAGTCCTCTAGAAGGCAACTGTCAACAGGCTTACAACAAGAGGACATCCAGTGAGAGTACACACTAAGTATAAGGGGGTTTCCATGTTGGCATGAAGCTATTTCATATTCCCTGACCAATCCTGTGTGTAGAATGCTCTTTCAGCATAACCAGAATCTCAAATAAGGATGTTAGGAGCAAACACTTCCAATTAAAACAAAATAAAGGACTGAGGCAAGAAATCAGTATCTCCCACAGAGTCCAATATCTTTTTCTTCCAAAAATTTATTAAATTCAGCTTTTTAATTGTATCAACAGCTCTGCCTAATAAACGTCAGTTAACCTTTGGCAGCAGAGGAAAAGCTTTGATTAGAGATTCTGATCTTCTTTCACTCTTTGAAACTTCATTTAAATAAAGTCTTAGATTTTCAGATACTTAAAGACAATCACACATGCATGTGGTAGGCTTTGGATTGCTGTGTTTGGCCTGATCGCTGGACTACATCTAAGCACCAGATATTTCACTTATACCTATCAAACTTCTGGGAGGGTCATTTTCTGCAGCATATCCTACCAACTGCCCCCACACTGTTCTGAGACGGAATGCTATTTGATGCCAATGACCCTGTGAGCCCTAAGAAGTCTCTCAGCAAGGTTAAAGTGGTCCAAGGCATGACAGTATTTTACAAGCCTGATGTTCAAAACAAACTCTGGTTTAGTTAGCAGGGAAGGTGGATTTTTGTGGTTGCTAAACAGTTTTGTGCTTCCCAGTGTTACCACCCTCCAGTAAAAAACCTCTAAGAAAATCTGAGGTTATGATCAGATTTGCACCAGGGAGCTGCCTAATGCAGAACAGGATTGGCCCTGTAAACCTGACAGGTCCATACATAGAGTATTAATGTGCTTCAGTGTGGGAGCCAGTGAAAGGGACAGACTCCAAGAGAGCTCCCCAGGTTAAAGTGACTAAAAAA